>CP137680.1:29735968-29825588 GCA_037976565.1 Mesocentrotus franciscanus | reverse complement strand
CATAACTTTAAAAAAATGCAGGCGCGTAGCCAGGGGCGGTGGGGCGTTCGCCCCCAAAAAACCGCCGGACATAAAAAAAAAAAAAATTAAAAAAGAGAAGAGAAAAAAGGAAGAGGACGTAGGAAGAAAAAGGAGCACGGTACAACGAATCGTCATCTTCTCTATTAATTTTATGAAACGTCAAAGCTTCCGCGCTTCGCGCGGGAGAAGGATTAAGAGTCGAGATCGGTATACAATGAATGCGTCTTCTTTCTCTAATAATTGAATGAAATGTCAAATCTATCGCGCTTCGCGCGGGAGGGGAAGCTGAATTCAGACAAGGATTAAGAGTCGCCGGAACGGTACACCGAATCGTCTTCTTTCTCTAATGATTTGATGAAACGTCATAGCTTCCGCCTTCGCGCAGGAGGGGGACTGAAGACAAGGATTAATAGGGTCGAGAACGGTACGGTACCTTTCTCTAACAATTTAATGACACGTCAAAGCTTCCGCGCTTTGCGCGGGGAAACCCCCCTCCCTGTACCCACGTGCCCCTAAAATAAAATCCTGGCTACGCGCTTGAAAAAATGTCTTTATTTTTTCCGTCTTTGTCAATTTAGACATGCGTTATTGGGAATACAGAAACCTGGCTTACTGAAAATTCTCCCACAAACCCCCAATGCAATTGTAATATAAATCGGGCTATAATTAACAAACGAAATGGAGGTGTTTGTATTTTTGTGAGACGGAGGTGAAATACGCTTTCATTTAGATGTTAATACCCAATTGGAAACGTTATTGAAATTATAAATTTTGATTGATTATGAGGCGCAATCACTATGGCAACCGGTAGGCTATGCGCAATCCCGAGCCGGCCTGTAACCATGCAATTACCGACTTCATATAATTTAATTGAATCGCTTTTTAGATGTGTTATATGTTATTTTTGCGCCATTCTATAATTTTATATTAATTACAGACCTGCCGCAGACTTTAAGTCTGCGGCAAAGAGTATGCCGAAGTATGCGGCAGAAAGAAATTTTGTTGCAGACTTGCCGCATACCAGTATGCCACAGAAACAGTCTGCGGCAGATCTGCGGCAGAATGAAACTTTGCTCCAGACTCGCCGCATACCAGTATGCCGCAGGAACAGTCTGCGGCAGATCTGCGGCAGAATGATACTTTGCTCCAAACTTGCCGCAAACCAGTATGCCACAGGAACAGTGTGCGGCAGATCTGCCACAGAAAAGTGGGAAATTATACAGTCTGCGGCAAGGCTTTAGGCGGCCATTTTGGAGGACCATGCAACCATGCAACAGTATATATACCATGAGGTTGTAAATTCCTGTCACGGTTAATTAGCTAGCACTTTTATTTGTCTTTTTAGCTTCTAGCTGTCAAACCAAACAATATGTAATTTGCTACAAGTTCTAACTGGTACCATGAGAGGAATTTGTTACATAACGAGGAGAGTGAGGAATTAACGGATAGCTGTTTCAAACTTTTTAGTTAATTGTGCCATGTGATCTTATCTTCATGCAGCCCCACTAACTCACTTTTTTGTTGTAACTTTTGTGTAATGTGGATCTGTGACTCTACTCTGGACTATGTGTATGCAGTTATTGTATTTCTACCTGTACCTCTACTTCTGCATTGTGTTAAACCCACATTTGTAGAATTTTTGAAGCAATTCTGCCTGTTCTAGCTGTTTCTACTTCAAGGTGCTAGAATGTAATGATGCAATGCATGCCATATGGCTCTCCAGCAGCCTTCCTGCAAGACTGCATACTTTAATAATTGCCACTTCCACTGGGGTGGATATGAAAGAGTATGCGGAAAGTCTGCAGCAGGTCTATATGGGATATGAATATTCATGATGAAGAGTCTGCGGCAGATCTGCCGCAGACTCTTTGTCATATAGCCTTTCTATGAATATTCATGATAAAGAATCTGCGGCAGATCTGCCGCAGATCAATTGTCATAGCCTTTTCTATGAATATCCATGATGAAGAGTCTGCGGCAGACCTGTCGCAGACTCTTCATCATACTGAAAGAGTATGCGATGCGGCAAGGGTGCAGAAAGTCTGCGGCAAAACTAATTTGCATGTGAAAAAGATGACTGTCTGCGGCAGGTCTGCTGCAGATCTGCGGCAGGTCTGCCGCAGGAGATTATGCGGCAGGCTCATTTCTTTCCTATGGGTAATGATGATGGGCCGGTTTCCTGTCGTTCTCTATATAGACTGAAGTTTCTTTTTGTCTCCATTTTGGTTCCTAATAATATTAGGCCATTTAATTAAGGTTGATTGTGTGTGTATAGCTGGTGTGATCGAGGGGGAAAACACATCATGAGGCTGATTTTAACATATACAATCCACTACTACATTTCTTTTGTACAGATTTAATATGGTCTGTCCATGATAAAGTTTCATCAATAATCACTCCTAAATGCTTGCATGTAGTCAGGGGCGCCGGAAGTGGGGGAGGGCGCGGTCGCCCCATCGAAAAGGGGGGCCAAAACGCATTTTCGCCACCCAAAAGCCCCCCCCCCTCCGAAAAAAATCAGCAGTAAAGGAGTAAAAACGGTTTGTATTTTTTAACCAAAAATAAAATATAAAATGAATTGATCACAATCACAATTATATTCCATTCAAAGAAAAGGAGAGTAAACAGGAATTAAATTTCCTAAACAGTCCGCATGCCCCTATATTTATCAATTAATGGAGGATATTAAAATCGCGATACGCGCATATCGTGGAAATATTGTGTGAGGATGGGAAAGCGTGTGTCTTTTTTTATGAAAGGGGTGAGAAGACATAAGCCCCTAAACACTGGCGTACTGATGGGGGGGGGGCAGTTGCCCCCAAATAAAATTCAAACGTGGTTTATTTCTTATTCGATACCAGTGATTTACAAATGTTGCTGAAATGATATGATTTTCAGGGGTTTTAGGTATTTAATTACGGTCAGATGAGCATCCAGGGGCCCGCCTTAGGGCCCTTGGTGGGGTCCAGGGGCGGAGCCCCCTTAAGCTCAGGGGTTTTAGGCATTTAATTACTGTCAGATGAGCATCCAGGGGCCCTCCTTAGGATCCTTGGTGGGGTCCAGGGGGCAGAGCCCCCGGAAGCTTATTTAAAAGCCTTCAGGTCGGGATCTGCAGAACGGCGGGGCTCGGGGCTCCAGCCCCCCTTTTTGAAAAAGTATGTTGAAGAGAAAAAGAAAAAAAGAGAGAAAGAAAGAATAAATGACCTGCCAGTGTCACAAATGAGGTATCAAAATATGCTCATCTGACCGTAATTAAATGCCTAAACCCCCTGAGCTTACGGGGGCTCCGCCCCCTGGACCCCACCAAAGATCCTAAGGAGGGCCCCTGGATGCTCATCTGACAGTAATTAAATACCTAAAACCCCTGGGCTTTCGGGGGCTCTGCCCCCTGGACATGGGTGTCGATCTGTATCCGTGGTTGGGGGATGATAGGTGCCAAAATATTTTCGGCAATCGATCAAAGCAACCAAGAGGTAGAAGCGTGTGGCAGGTTGCACCCCTCCCTTTCAAGTTATTAACTTTTTCAAGTCACCCTCAATAAAGATAAAATTTCAGAGAATATAAGAGTGGTAATAAAATTAATAACATGCTAAATGTTAGTCCTGACTCTTGCCTGCAGTGTAGGCCTACCAGACTGATATCATCTATTTTTAAACGAAATTTAGACATTACCAAAAAAAAAAACCAACGGTGAGGGATATCAACTTGTGAAAGTATTATGTTACCTTGCGCGTATTGAAATTCACAATCAGTCCCAAATTTCATTCAATCTTTTTTGTTTCTTATTTTTCTTTTCACTTTCCTTTTAAGCCCTGTCAATAAGGTGGCATTGATTATTTACTCGTTTTTAATTAATTTTTGAAGAACTCCTAGGTGAAAGAAATCATAACTATTCTTGAATATTATTACTTGTTTTAGAACATGTTGGGCCTGTCTCATCACATTGCCTTCCATCATTCCATGGCAATTTTCCATGTTTCTTTCAGCTTATTTCTCACTTCTTTTCCATCCACTCAACTAATTCCTGATCATGCATTAACCTCATACCTACCATCACCCATGCCTAAGCCTTTTAGGGAGGGGGATCCCGTAAAGTAATTTTGACATTGTAAGAAATAAACATGAATAATATTTCATTGTAGGTTACTTTAAAGTCAACCTCTTTTTTCATCGCCCATTCACATCAGTTCCCTGAAAGAAATGCTAGAATATATATGTCCCTCTTTCTCTAGTCTTTCTTCCTTTTCTCTTCCCCCTTCCTTTTTTCTTCTGCCCGTTTCTTCCCCTTTCCCCTTTTTCCCAGGTAGCAAGCCCATATGGGGATGATCTGGGTCACTTGTGCCATCTGGGCTATTAAATGGAACCCATTATGTATCCCATATGGGGCCAATATTTAGTAACCCATATGGGATCTATCTGGGCCAGCCCTTATGGGTCCCAGATGGGAATGAGCTGGGCGTACACATATGGGTAGAATATGAATATGCCCATATGGGTAACACATGGGGAAAATCTGGGTTAACCCACATGGGATATATCTGGGTTAACCAATATGGGTACCAGATGGGATTAAGCTGGGCATACCCATTTGGGCCCAGTTTGGTATGGGTCCCATCTGGGTCCCATCTGTCTTATATGGGTTTACCCATATGGGTCCCATATGCTTCTTGGGTGCAGATGCCTTAGGGCCCCAGATGTTTTCCATATGGGGCCCATGTTTCAGAGAATATGGGACCCATGTGGGTCCCACATGGGCTTGCTACCTGGGTTATTATCCTCTCTGTCTCTCATTATCTCTCTCCCACTCTCTACTTCTTTTTTGCACTTTTGCGCTTCGCGCTTAACATTTAGCTCGTTGCTTTTTAACGCTGCGGCTTTGCATTTGGCGCACTGCATTTCTATGATGCTGTTGATTGAATAAATTGAATAAATTCATCAATTCCTGATGAAGCCGTATGAGCGAGAATTCAATTTATTCTTGTCTCATAAACGGTTGTCTCATTTACTTCGTTTTCTATATGTATGTATTATGAAAATGAGATAGCAAAACGTGTATATTGATGGTCATTTTGCGAGTAATAACCATTAACTACTCTCATCGGGCTCTCATCATTAATTTTTCTCTTCATTTTTTGTTGTTGTTGGGGGGATGATTGTACAGGCCATCCCCCCACCTGAAATATTTGGGGGATATATCCCCCCATCCCCCCCCCCCGTGATCGACACCCATGCCCCTGGACCCCACCAAGGGCCCTAAGGCGGGCCCCTGGATGCTCATCTGACCGTAATTAAATGCCTAAAACCCCTGAGCTTCATGGGGCTCAGCCCCCTGGACCCCACGCCAATTAGTGACCTGCCAGTGTCACAAATAAGGTAGGCCCTATCTATTATGCTTCTCTGACCGTAATGTAATGCCTACAACCCCTGAGCTTCCGGGTGCTCCGCCCTTGACCTTTTTGCTCATTACGCCACTGCCCCTAAAATGTGAGCCCCCTGGAATGTTTGCCCCCCCCCCAAAAAAAAATCCCAAACTGCTTCCGGCGCGCCTGCATGTAGTAACTCTTTTTTGAGGGGTCCCATCTATGTTGATATTTAAAGTTGTATTACGTGCTAATTTTAAACGATTTTTAGTTCCTAGTACAATGTATTCTGTTTTATTTATATTTAAACTTAACTTATTGACATCAAGCCATTTTTTCACATTTACTAAATCTTCGTTTACTTTGTTTTCCATTTCAGAAAAGTCGTTACTAGCATAATATAAAATGGTGTCATCAGCATACATATTAATTTTGCAATTTTTTAGTACTAAGGGTAAATCGTTGATGTGCATAATAAAGAGAATTGGTCCAAGGATGGACCCTTGGGGAATTCCAGATTGAATAGGTAATAACTCAGATAATATACCATGAACTGTTTTTTTTTGTTGGTATCTCTCATAATACAGATAACTTGTAAACCAATTGATTGTGTGTTGTCCATTACCATAATATTTTAATTTTTGAATTAGTAAATCAAAATCAACTGTGTTGAAGGCTTTCTTCAAAATAATCTATCATTACAGAGCATACCACTTTGCCTTGTTCAAAGCTTTTCAGCCATTCATCTGTCGTATTCAGCAATGCAGTGGCCGTTGAGTGCAGTGGCCGGAAGCCAGATCAGGCCCGTAACCATATTTTTCAATTAGGGGTTCGTTTTTAAACGGCTAGGGGTCCAGGGGCAACGCCCCGGTGGGGGTTAAGGGGACAGAGCACCCTTGAAGCCCCTGGGTTTTCATGCTTTTTAAGACCCCTAAACGCCCTTTTTTGCATAGTTTTTTCTTTTTTTCAGGCAAGTTTGTTGCAAAATTTGTTGAAAGGCCTTTCAACCAAATTTGTTGAAAGACTCAATTGTTTTCTTCCTAGGCGCAAATAATTGTGAAATTGAGAAATACTTTCTGGTCTATTTTGGCGCCTTAATAAAACTGTTGAAATAGGCATGCTTTTCACAATCAGGCATTATAATTTATTTTTTCAATCAATTGGAAAGTTCAAACCTTTCTCACTTCGAGGTCCGGGAGTCCGAGACCCACGTCCCACGTCAGCCTCATTCAAACATATATGATATTCTTAAAGACTATTTTATACAACTAATATTTTCAAACTGTTCTACTTTCCTCCGCTGTTTGCGAAGGCCCATGTCGAGCAAACTCATCGGAAATCGGTCTCTTTTTCCCTTTTCATTTTGTGGGCGCATAATAAGTGGGGTCCAAGGGCACGTCTTAAAAGGCTCATGTCGGGAAGGGGTCATATGGGGGCGGAGCCCTCGGACGTTCTCGAGTTTTAGCAATTCAAAACCTTCAAGATAGCCGTTTTGAGCGATAGAAACCCACACTCTCTCCTAGCTAACAACAATTTTATACTACAAAGCGTTGTCTTGGGAGTTTGGAATCACTTCTATTTTAACGGATAGGGTTCAATAGCACGCTTCCTCTACCGGCGTCGAGAGCTAGGCAGAGCCCTGGCCGCTCTAAACTCCATTCTATATTCCTTGAAATTTGCACTGCCCCTTTATTGGTTTATTTCGTTTGAAATCAATTCTCTTTATCACTCACACTCTCGATCTTAAGGACAATTTTGAATAAAGGGTTATTTTGGGATGCTTAGGTCTAGGGGCACTCTCTCGAGTTCAAGCGATTCAGAACCTTCAAGATAACCGTCTTGCCTTGAGATTCCAGTGGCGGATCTACGGGGTTGGTTTAGGGGGTTTAACCCCCTTGGGCTGCCAAGTGAAAATGTGATGTGCATAGAAAAACGCCATCATGTGTCCAACCCACACAGTATCTGCATCGTCATTGGGTCAGACTGCTTAATGTGTTACTTGATTTAAAAAGACGTTATCATGCACTGCTTTTTATGGTCTCCATTGTGTAATTAGTAGATGCCAGGAAAAATACATCTCTTACGGGGGTTCAAAATAGCACCCCAAAAAAAAAAAAAAAAATCGTCTCGCCGCTTCGCGGCTCGTGGACGATGCGCCGCATCGTCATTGGGTCACCCCCCTTAGCAAAAAGCTAGATCCGCCCCTGGATTCGCACTGCTCCTATCATTAATTTTAATTTTGTTGAAACCATCTCTATTTCTCTTAAAGTACAAGTCCACTCCAAAAATAACTTGCCTTTAATAGAACCAGAAAAATCGGACAAACCAATCAAAAAAAGTTTGAGCAAAATCGGATAACTAATACAATAAGAAAGTTATGAATTTTTGAAAAAGTATGTAAAACTAAAAAACAATGGAAATCACTACACAAATTGCCAATTTGGTTATCAGTTTGTGACGTCATGTCCTCACTATTTGTCAATTGCTTTATATAGTTTAATCCCATTAATTTCCTTTTTATCCCCCAAAACTTGATTTCCCCATGCCTTTGCCCAGGTTATATGATTTGTATCATACTGCTTGCATGACATTTCACAAAATTTTTATGAACTTTGAAGAATTGATACTATTTTCTGAATATTGTATATTCATAATTATTGATTTTTATATAAATAGTTTATCAAAATTCAAATTTTTCATGATTTAACTGGAAAAAAATTACTCTATATTAGTGCATCCACACAAAAACATATTACTATCAATCTAACTTGGATGCTGGTGTGAAGAAATAAGATTCTTAGGGAAAATAGGAAATTTATATTATCAATATAAAGAAAATAATTAGTGGATAGTGAGGACCATACGTCACAGACTCATGAGTGAGTTGCCAATTTGTGTAGTGATTTTCAAAGTTTTTCATGTCATTAAAAATTCATAACTTTCTTATTAGTTATCCGATTTTGCTCAAACCTTTTTTGATTGGTTTGTCTGATTTTTCTGGTTCTATTGAAAGTAGGTTATTTTTGGAGTGGACTTGGCCTTTAAATACATTTTCATAGAACTGTTTTTTTTCTTCTTATACGTAGGTGCATGCTGTGCCAACTCTGCATCGGCAATGTTAGCTGTATTCTTTCTCTCTCTCTCTCTCTCTCCTTTTCCTCTCTCCATCTATCTTCTTCTCTTTTACCTTCTTTCCTCTCATTTATCTCCTCTATCTTCCGTCGCTCTCTCTTTCCCTTTTCCTTCTTTTATGCTGCGAAAGAAAATGATGGAGCCGCGGCCGAGGTAGTCGACCTCCCCCTCCCTCGATCCTCCATCGATTAATCATTTACGTATGCATTACGAATAGCTTGCGGTTGGGTCCATATCCCATGCATCCGTTGCCGACCCATTATTCAGGGTAATGATTTTTATAAAATTTCATTTCTCTCTCGATCTCTCTCTCTTTCATTTTTCATCTCTTCTTCTCTTTTACCTTATTTTCTCATGTTTTCTTCCGTCTCTTTCTTCCCCCTTTTTTAAGGCCGCCAAAAGGGGTTGGCCGTGGCCGAATCGCCCCCACCAGGCGGGATCCGCCACTGACATGACAACAGTTGTTATTGGAGATCCTGAAAACTTTCTTAATCTACAGCTAGGCTGTTGTGTAAAAAAAAAAAAAAAAAAAAAAAAAAAAGCTACCCAGGTCAAAAAAAGGTTGAAACCAGTTGGGTTTTCAACTGGTATCAATTGGAAAAAACTGGTACCAGTTGAATCCATTTGAAGAAACTGGAATATGTGCCAGTTTTGGTTTCAACTGGATTCAACTGGTACCAGTTGAAACCAGTTGACACAACTGGTAAACTTCACATGCACAGTATATCCCAGTTGAAACCCATTGACTCTACTGGCGCATGCTGAAAACAAACCAGGCCAGTCGATTCCAGTTGAAAGTACCATAGTGGTATTAATTGTTACACCAGTTAATATCAGTTAAAAACAATAGGCCTTACTGGACCATTTGAGACCATGCAGTTGAAACCCAATGGGTGTAGTTTACCAGATGATTCCATTTGAAAGCCATTAACCATACTGGGCCCCGTTGCATAAAACTTACCATACATGGTAACTTTGCCATCAATGGTAACTACCATGGTAACAGGGCACAACAGCCAATCAAAATCAAGGTTTCCATGGTAGTTACCATTGATGGCAAAGTTACCATCAATGGTAAGTTTTGTGCAACGGGGCCCTGGTATATCAGGCCAGTTGATACCAGTTATATAGCCGATGGGCCTTACTGGTAAATCTACTAGTTCATTCCAGTTGCAGCACGGTGGCCTAACTGGACCATTCGATACCATTTGATTGCAGTTGGAAACTAGTAGATGATTACCAGTTGATTTACCAGTTGAAACAAGTAGATGATTATCAGTTGTTACCTGTTGAAAACAAGAAGATGATTACCACAGTTGTTACCAGTTGAAACCAATAGATGACTACCGGTTGTTACCAGTTGAAAACCAATAGATGATTAGCAGTTGATTTACCAGTTGAAAACCCGCGTAGATGATTACCAGTTGATTTACCAGTTGAAAACCAGTAGATGCATAATTACCAGTTGTTACTAGTTGAAAACCAATAGATGATTATCAGTTGTTATCAGTTGAAAACCAATAGATGATTACCAGTTGATTTGAAAACCAGTAATAATTACCAGTTGATTTACCAGTTGAAAACCAGTAGATGATTACCAGTTGTTACCAGTTGAAAACAAGTAGATGATTACCAGTTGTTACCAGTTGAAACCAATAGATGACTACCGGTTGTTACCAGTTTAAAATCAATAGATGATTACCAGTTGATTTACCAGTTGAAAACCAGTAGATAATTGCCAGTTGATTTACCAGTTGAAAACCAGTAGATGATTACCAGTTGATACCAGTAGAATACCAGTTGAAAAACCAGTTCAATGTATCTTATGCATATTCATGATTAATTTGCCTGTTTTCACAGAAAATATAATTATCATGATCTGTGGAGCAAATGTGACAATGCACATCAAGTTTGTGATTTATATTTTCTTAGTCAATCATTGACAAATGTATTATAGGCCTATATGTCTGATCATTTTTTACATCTAATTTAAGACGTAAAAATAGATGTATTGATATATGTAATTATACTAACCAGGAAACAACTGGTATAATTTTGTATATATATATTTTCGAGCTCCAAACATCGTGCAATCTTTAATACTCCTCAAATCCTGTAATCCACCTCAAATGATCTTTGAGATGGGGTATAATTGCAAGAGTCTATAGATAGTATGGTCTAGTTGGTGGCCAGACGCCAATACTGATTATTGACTATCAGTAATTGATTACTGGTTTCAACTGGTATTTCACTGGTTTCAACTGGTAAATCAAATGGTTTCCACTTTCCAACTGGCAACATAACTTGTAATCACCTATGGTTTCAACTGGTAACAACTGGTAATCATCTACTTAATTGTTTTCAACTGGCAATCATCTACTGGTTTCCAACTGGAATCAACTGGTATCAAATGGTACCACATGCAGTTGAAGTTCTCAACTGGAATCCAGTTGATTCCAATTGATTCCACTATACCAATATCCATATTGAAACCAGTTCACTCAACTGGAATCAACTGGTACCAGTAGGCCTACCAGTTGATTTTAACTGGTCCTAACCTGGGTAGCGCTCTGATGAAAGATTAAATTAATAAGAGATATATATAGGCAGGCGGCACGCGTACAGTAATGATAATAGCAACAACAACAACAATAATGATTATAATAATGAAATTAATTATGATGATGATAATAAGTGATGTACATTGGTCCATTGGATTTGGAGACCCTTAATTAAACAAAGCACTATATATCACACTCAGGCGCGGATCCAGGATTTTCTTAGGGGGGGGGGCCCAAATTTGAAATTGTGCGAGCCAAATATTGGTACATAATGGTGACCACTAAAGCAGACAGTGGCGTAATGAGCAAATTCGTTGGGGGGGGGGGGCAGACAAAAATCCGCATCACCACAACTCTTATATGGAGGCCCTGCTGAACGTTTTTTCAAAGTGGTTGGGAGGGAGGCTGAAGTATCTACGATCAGGTAGAGCGTAGCGTAAATTGGCGTGGGGGTCTAGGGTTAAAGCCCCGGCGGGGTTAAGGGGCGGAGCCCCTAAAGCTCAGGGCTTATGGGCATTTAATTACGTGTGTGTATTGGGTTTTTACAGACGTGTATCAATCAGATATGATTATTTACGTCTGGGGACCGACCTTTAACGTCACCATCCGAAAGACGTGACTCAGTTTCGAACCTGCGTCCTCGGCTGAATCAGTTTGTAACTTCCACTGTTAGCTGGATTACAGGCGCACGCCACAACGCCTAGTTGATGGCAAAGTTACCATATATGGTACAGTCAGATGAGCAAATTTTTATACCTTATTTGTGACACTGGCAGGACACTAATTGGCGTGGGGTCCAGGGGGTGGAGCCCCCAGAAGCTCAGGAGTTTTAGGCATTAAATTACCATCGGATGAGCATCCAGGGGCCCGCCTTAGGGCCCTAGGTGGGGTCCAGGGGGCAGAGCCCCCGGAAGCTCAGGGGTTTTAGGCATTTGATTACGGTCAGATAAGCATATTTTGATAATATTTGTGACACTGGCAGGTCACTAATTGGCGTGGGGTCCAAGGGGCAGAGCCCCCGGAAGCTCAGGGATTTTAGGCATTTAAGTACGGTCAGATGAGCATATTTTGATACCTTATTTGTGACACTGGCAGGTCACTAATTGGCTTGGGGTCCAAGGGGCAGAGCCCACGGAAGCTCAGGGGTTTTAGGCATTTAATTACGGTCAGATGAGCTTATTTCGATACCTTATTTGTGACATGGGCAGGTCACTAATTGGCGTGGGGTCTAGGGGGCGGAGCCCCCGGAAGCTCAGGGGTTTTAGGCATTACATTACGGTCATATGAGCATCCAGGGGCCCGCCTAAGGGCCCTAGGTGGGGTCCACGGGGCAGACTCCCCCGGAATTAAGCCCAGGGGTTTTAGGCATTTAATTACGGTCAGATGAGCTTATTTTGATACCAATTATTTGTGACACTGGCAGGTCACTAATTGGCGTGGGCTCCCCTTTCCCTTCCCTTTATTCTCTCTCTTTTAAGTTTGCTGGGGCGAGGTCCCCCCGATCCGGACGTTGTTGGCCGAATTTCGCAACTGATCAGTCTCCCCTTCGTTTCATCCTTTTCTTTTCTTCTTCAATTTTTTTTCCCTTTTAGCTCTCCTTCTCTTCCCCCTTTTTTTGGCCGGGGGAGGGGCAAGGGCCTTCAGTTTGCCCCGGCTCCCCCGATCGACGTTGATCTTCCTGGTGGGTGATATATCCA
This sequence comes from Mesocentrotus franciscanus, assembly GCA_037976565.1. NCBI lineage: Eukaryota > Metazoa > Echinodermata > Echinoidea > Camarodonta > Strongylocentrotidae > Mesocentrotus > Mesocentrotus franciscanus. The sequence goes on along the minus strand of CP137680.1, from coordinate 29,812,817 downwards.
CCTTCTTTTCTTTTCCCCTTCCTCTTTATTTCCTTCCCTTTATCTCCTCTTTTCCTTTTTTCTTTCCCTTTCCTTCCTTCTCTCTTATTTTTTTTGCTGGGGGCCGCAATGCCAGGGAGGCCGCAAGGCCCGTTCGCGGCCCCCATGCATCTCCTTCTTTCCCCTTTTCTTTTCTGCTTCCTCTTCTTTCTTTCCCTTTCTTTCCTCTTTCCCTTTCCCTTCGTTTCCTTCTCTCTCTCTCTTTTTTTTTGGCGAGGGGGCGAAGGCCCCCTCCCTGGATCCACGCCTGACCACACTATTATGAAGACTGTCTAGATGTGTAGGCTAGGGCTAGGCCTACCCCGCGCGAACGTATAAATTTTGCGGAAAAAGAAGAAAGAAAAACGCGCAGCCGGGGGGACTCACCTTTGGCCTAATCATTTATTTTGAATGGAAAGCCATTTCATACACTTCTCTCATTCCAAGGAGCCAAACTTTCCAAAATTGTATTGTTTTATATCTGAGAAAAACGGATGAAGGTTAACAATTTTTTCTGTGATTAAAGATAATACACAGGTTTTTAATAATGGTATCATTCTTATGTTATGTAATCTTTTATTTTTCAGCCCCACGACACAGTACAGAATACTTTGAAGAGCTAGACTCCCTTCTTGATGACATCAAACACAGAGTCCGCAGCGAACCCCTCGCCTTTGCAGAACCAGCCAAGGCGATGATCCGTGCATATATATGCTAGGCTGAAAACAGATCAGAACCTTGCCTAAGCCATGTGCATGTTTGGCAGATACTGCGGCATAAATCTGGCTAAACGCAAACTGCAGAAATTACAAGGCCCGAATTATGGCAAACCGCACAGCAGGACCAAGCATTGGTGTCCAACCAACAGCTGTAGCCAGGAGAAAGCTGAAACTTGGCGGCAGGAGGAGACTAGGAAGTGGTAGGCCTACAAAGCAATCGGTAGTAACAGAGCATGGCTACTCAAGAGATTCAAGAGCATCTAGTTCAAGACTACCCAAAAGAGTTCGGAAAGCTGCACCACATTCTCTAACTCATGCAGTGATGATGTCTCAGTCTATCAGAACCTTGCCTAAGCCATGTGCATGTTTGGCAGATAACTATCTGGACCAACTTCAAAAACTTCAAAATAGGGCTGGTAGGATAATCCTTAAGATAAACCCTCATAATCATACTTCAACATATCAGATTCACGATCTCTTAAAATGGGAATCCCTAAAAACCAGACGTAAAAAGCACATGTACATAATGCTGTATAAGATTTTCCACAATTTAACTCCAGATTACATGCAGGATAATTTCTTTTACAAAGAAACCAATTATGCCCTAAGAAATGTCGATAACTTAGTCCTGCCTAAACCTAAAACTAATTATTGTAAACGAACATTCTTTATCGCGGATCTAAATTGTATAATGAATTACCGATTAACTTACGTGGACAGAACACACTCAATCTATTTCGGCATGGCCTAAATGAATGGATACTAGATTTTGATGTATAAACTTTTGGTGTAAACGGGGAGGGGGAGGGGATGGTAACAGTCGTATTCATAATGTAATATAGAGGGTTTGGGAGGGGGTTTTGGATAGTGCGTATGTAATGTAATATTTTCGTAATATTTTGTGTTTTATTTCTATGTTTGATTATCTATTTCTGGACCTCTAGGAAGAACAGAGCCATTTTAATAATGGCTCTGAATAGAGCATTCCAGCCGTTTTTAATTCTTGATTTGTATTATATTTGTAAATTGTATTCTTGTATGTATTTGAATTTTTATACGGAAAATAAAACCAAACCAAACCAAACCAGTCTTTGGACAAAACACACAGTGCCAAAAAATAAAATTTTTCATGCACCTATAAAGTTTCTGGTAATTCTAGCAGATATATACATGAATTTACCTTTATTACTTTATGTTTTACAGAGTCAAAGGTCATATTCGTAATCTATTAATTACTCAGGAGATCTTTTACATGACATTGTGAATTATTTTGTAAACCTCAGTGGACTGCTTAATTTATGGATTTTCAAACATTTCCTGTGACAGATAGGGTTTTATTATTGCTCTTTTGTCTCGCCCAAATGTACATCAGGGAGACACTGAGTAATCACTATTCTCGTCTTAAAGATACTATGTCCCTTTTGCAGCCAACATCAAATTCTGTAGAACTTTGCAGGAATTATGAATATGTCATGTGTGTCCTATCTGTGAAATTTAAACGTTAGCAGTGTCCTAATATTCAAATTATGCAAGGAAACCTGTTTACTTGCTAGACTTCACTGTCAGACACTATTGAGTGACTGACTGGCTTTTTCATCTTTGGTAATAACATACATAAAATGAGCTGTAAAGGGTACATGAGCATTTGTCTACATCAATAACCCACTTCTTGTAATGGCCAAAATTAAACTGATTGAATCTTTGCGCAGCATAAAACGTACGACCATTCGGTACAATGGTCTGAAAAATCAGACTATTACTTACTGGCTCTATAGCTCCTAAGTCGATTCGACAACTAATAGTCGTTATTTTCCCACTTAAAGACATTTTCAAGCCCCCTTTTTTTAGGGAAGTTCTAAATTAGTATTGTCTTTCAAATGCCGTTGGAATTTAACCTTTTCATTTTTTGGCCTGCAAATGGGACATAGTACCTTTAAGGGATATTCTTGTAAAAGTTTCAAAATTGATTCTCCTTTTCTAAGTTTCCATCAGTTTTAATGAAACTTGCTAGTAAAGAACATTGGGTATATGGACGTTGATGGGGAGTTAGGATGAGATTGAAGGTCATGTAGGGGTCACATGATCATATTTTGGTTTGGTTTGGTTTGGCTTAAGGCATGGTTTAACAATGTTTCCATTGAAACAAAACCATAGAACCATGGCCCTACAGTCTCTGATATGGTGTATAAATGAACCATCATGTTAAAAGTCTAATTGTAGTTTAAGTAACCCCTTTCGCCAGTTTTCTTTGATTTGAAATTTTCATGATTACAATCATGTAGTTGTTGGTCCTCGCCACCAAGGTGTCAAAGAAGTACCCAGTAAGGCGCGAACGTCATTGGGGTTTCGACAGCACTGTGTGAGCATCTGTAAAAAGGCATCTGGCTGGAATGCTCCCCAGGTAGTGGAGAAGGTGCACAATATAGATGTATTATGCGCTGTGTCAATCCAGGATATTTGTTATAATCATTATTATTGTTATTATTACTGCTGCTACTACTACTACAACATGTACTACCAATACTACAACTTCTACTACTATTATTTTTTTGAGTAAGATTTACATCCAACAAGATTTAAAATACACAAAAACAAAAAATAATAAGACAACAAAGCACCATCAATGTCCATACAACAGGTCTTTTTTCCTACTGAGTTGATCTACACATGAACATAAACTTGCAGATCTAGGCATGTACTATATAGCAGGTTTTTAAAAGCAAACTAGTGAAGTGAGGCATCAGTGATAGACACAACCATAAACCTTTAGATTCATTCTGAAAACTTTTTAATGATTAGAGATGTAAAAGAAGTAGGTGATTTGTAGTGATTATATGAAAATGGTAGCAGTTAAAAGGGAACAATTTACAGCTTTGCATTATATTGCTCTATATCTTTTGGAGGAAAGCATAAAAAAAGAAGAAGGTTTGATTTCTCACGTATTCTGTTTCATGTACGTAATTTCTTGGAATCTTTCAGTAAATGCGGTTTGTTAAACCCATGATGAATTCTTTTTCATGACATTCTTTCATTAAATTGACATGCTGTAGGATGTGTCTGTGAATGAAGAACGCTTTGATAATTAATTGGTCAGTTTAATGGTACCTGTACTTGGTATTACATGTGCATTTGATTTGATGTGATATGCATCTGATTGTTTCGAATCTAAAAATGCATTTGTTGCAAATACATGTTTCATTGATCCTAGCTTCAAGAAGTGTAACTCCTTCAATTTGTGTGTGTGTGTGTGGGGGTGTGCTTGTTGGTGTGTGTGTGCATTGTGTAAGACCTATCTATCTAGTAAAGTCTGACTAATCATGTTAACTAGTAAGCGCAGCGATCTCAACACATGCACCTTCTAGCCGATATCCTAATTTTCATCTTTCTCTATGAGATTTCCTTTCCCCCTTCTTTCCTCTTCTTCTTCTACCATCCCTTTCTTCTCTTTCTATTCTTGCTTGTGTATTTCTTTCTTTTCTCTTTCTTTCCTCGTTTGTTTCTGTATTTCCTTATGTATTTCTTTGATTTTTCTTCCTTCATCTTATTCTTTTTAATGTTTTTTCATTGTTTTTTCCTGATATCTTTTTGTGTTTGTTTTTCCTTATGTATTTCCTTGTTTTTTCTTAGATCTATCCTCTTCTTTTTCATCGCGTATTTCTTTGTTTCTACTTCAATCTATCCTTTTCTTTTTCGTTATGTATTTCCTTGTTCTTCCTTCAATCTATCCTCTTCTTTTTCGTCATGTATTTCTTTGTTTCTCCTTCAATCTATCCGAGCTTCTCTTTCGTCATGTGTTTCTTTGTTTCTCCTTCAATCTATCCTTTTCTCCTTCGTTATGTATTTCATTATTTTTTCTTAGATCTATCCTCTTCTCTTCCGTCATGTATTTCTTTGTTCTTCCTTCAATCTATCCTCTTCTCTTTCGTCATGTATTTCTTTGTTTCTACTTCAATTTATCCTCTTCTCTTTCGTTATGTATTTCTTTTGTTTCTACTTCAATTTATCCTCTTCTCTTTCGTTATGTATTTCTTTTGTTTCTCCTTCAATCTATCCTTTTCTCCTTCATTATGTATTTCTTTGTTTCTCCTTCAATCTATCCTCTTCTCTTTCGTTATGTATTTCTTTGTTTCTCCTTCAATCTATCCTTTTCTCCTTCATTATATATTTCTTTGTTTCTCCTTCAATCTATCCTCTTCTCTTTCGTTATGTATTTCTTTGTTTCTACTTTAATCCACTCTCTTTTTTTCCTTATGTATTTCTTTGTTTCTCCTTCAATCTTTCCTCTTCTCTTTCGTCATGTATCTCTTCGTTTCTACTTCAATTTATCCTCTTCTCTTTCTTTAAGTATTTCTTTGTTTCTCCTTCAATCTATCCTTTTCTCTTTCTTTATGTATTTCCTTGTTTCTACTTCAATTTATCCTCTTCTCTTTCTTTATGTATTTCTTTGTTTCTCCTTCAATCTATCCTCTTCTCTTTCGTCATGTATTTCTTTGTTTCTACTTCAATTTATCCTCTTCTCTTTCTTTATGTATTTCTTTGTTTCTCCTTCAATCTATCCTTTTCTCTTTCTTTATGAATTTCTTTGTTTCTCCTTCAATCTATCCTCTTCCCTTTCGTTATGTATTTCTTTGTTTCTCCTTCAATCTATCCTCTTCTCTTTCGTCATGTATTTCTTTGTTTCTACTTCAATTTATCCTCTTCTCTTTCGTTATGTATTTCTTTGTTTCTCCTTCAAACTATCCTTTTCTCCTTCATTATGTATTTCTTTGTTTCTCCTTCAATCTATCCTCTTCCCTTTCGTTATGTATTTCTTTGTTTCTCCTTTAATCTATCCTTTTCTTTTTCGTTATATATTTCTTTGTTTCTCCTTCAATCTATCCTTTTCTCTTTCGTTATTTATTTCCTTGTTTCTCCTTCAATCTATCCTTTTCTTTTTCGTTATATATTTCTTTGTTTCTACTTCAATTTATCCTCTTCTCTTTCTTTATTTATTTCTTCACTGCAAAAACCAGAGTGTTAAATTTAACACCAAGGGTGTTAAATTTAACACTTTCTCGGTATCTATATCGTGCAACTCCTCTGGTGTTACTTAACACCATTTTCTGGGATTAGATAATTTCAATTCCACTTTTGGTGTTAATATTTGACAACTCCTACTGGTGTAGATTAACACCAATATCTGGAATCATAACAAATTCAATTCCACTTTTGGTGTTTATATTCTTGTTGATCCATTAGAGATTTTTCTATGTATGTCTAATGGTCCCACATTCCATATTCCCTATTATCGACCATTATCGACCAGGGTAGAGGAACCAGTGGTAAACTGATAATTCATAATCGATGTTGGCAACTGTCCACCAATAGGTATTTTTTTTTTAGTAGTAGCTCTATACAGAGCGAATTTATTTTGTCATTCCTTTTCACATATATATAAACAATAACAGACAATAACAAACGTAATGATATAACAGAAATGAGCATTGAAATATCTTTGACATTGTTTTTTTTTTAGTCATTGTAATGCAAAATGATTTAATTACAGGAAATGAAAAAACGAACCTACTTGAAAGCAAAGCTTGTTAGATGTAGGTTCGCACAATAATAATTATACTTTATACATTTATAACTTAATTATGAAAAAAATTACGGGAAAGAAAAGAAAAACATGACAGACAATAAAAACACACAATTAAACAGAACAAAACAAATCAGAAACATTAGAAGAATGACAAGATGATGATGATAAATGAAGAAAATAAGAATGAGAGAGTAAAAAACAGAAAAAGGGGGAAACATGCAGAAAGAGAAAAAGAAGACCGTCAGAGAGAGAAGGGGTAGAGAGAGAAAAAGAGACAGAGAGGGAGAGGGAACTACTTATTCTGATTAGTTTGCAACAAAAAGTGCTTGAGGGCATTTTTGAAACCACTTAATGAGGGTTTTTCTTTTAATGTGCCTGGAAGGGCATTCCAATATTTTGGGCCAGTGAAAGTGAAAATCCTGCTAGAAAATACCGTTCTTGGCTTTGGTAGGTGATAACATTTTGCTATTCTCGTGGGATAACTATGAAATTCAGTATTTTTGTTAAACATATTTGAGAGAACTTGTGGCAATTCATTTTTTTCTAGTGTATACATAAATATACCCAAGTTATAGGAAAATAAGTCATGAATCTTCAAAACATTGTTTGAGTGAAAGAGTTCATTAGTATGAGCGCGAAAATTGGTGTGACAAATGATTCGCATTGCTTTCTTTGCAATAGTAAAATTCTATTGAGTTGAGTATTTCCACAGGTGCCCCACGCAAGTATTCCATAATTTAAGTAAGGAAGTACCAAAGTTGAGTATAAATTAAGCAGTATACGAGATGGAAAAAACAATCTTACCTTGTTCAAAATACCAATATTTCTAGAGATGATTTTACAAACATTATCAACCTGCAGCTTCCATGAAAGTTTATCATCTACTATTATTCCCAGGAACTTCGTAGAAGAGACTTTTTGTATGACAGTATTATCAAGTACAATATTTCCTGTTAAGTTATCAATAATATTACTAAAAAGCATATAATTGGTTTTTTGTAAATTCAATGACAATTTATTTGCCTTGATCCAGTCAGCAACTTCTCGTAATTGAGAGTTAACCGTTCTCAGTAAAATATCAGGGTCTTTGTGAGAAAAGAAAATGTTAGAGTCGTCAGCAAACAAAAGAAAAGACAGGGTTGTTGAAGACAAGTAAAAATCATTAATATAAACAATAAAAAGTAACGGACCTAATATAGAACCCTGAGGCACGCCACATTCAATGGTCTTTATAGAAGAATGTGCATCGTCTATGAGAACGTATTGGTTTCTATTGTGGAGGTAGTTCTTGAACCACTCTAAGGGTAATCCTCTGATTCCGTAGTTAGAAAGTTTGTAAAGAAGAATTTCGTGATTTATCGTATCAAACGCCTTAGAAGTCCAAGAAAACCCCCACCGTATGTTCGAAATTGTCAATAGAGCGAGCCACCTTATTTATTAGAGTCAAAAGGGCATGTGTTGTACTATGCTTTTCACGGAAGCCAAACTGTGCCTGATAGAAAATATTACTAGCACAAAAGAATTTTACAGTACGAGCATATACAATTTTTTCAAGAACTTTAGATAAGGATGTCAGCAAGGAAATAGGTCTGTAGTTTCCTAACTCTAAAGGATCTCCTTTCTTGAAGACAGGAACAACTTTTGCCAATTTCATCGATTGAGGCACCACCCCAGTTGTAAGCGATAGATTGAAAATATAAACTAAAGGTTGGACAATATCAAGGGTTATTTTTTTCAGGAGGTAATTGCTTATTTCATCATGTCCAGAACTCCGCTTATTCTTCAATCCGTTAATTATGTTTATAATTTCACTTTCAAAAATTGGTGTAAAATATATAGAAAGTGAATTTGGGGTTCCAAGGAAGTCAGTGAAATGCTTATTTGAGTCTGGTATTTTTGGGCCAGGTTGAGACCAATATTTGAAAAATAATCATTAAAATTTTCCGAGATTAGTTCGGTATTATCAATAACTTCATTATTAACTTTAATCTTTTTAATTGTGGAAGTCTTGCTTTTCCCGTGTATAACACTTTTGATAACCTTCCAAGTATTTTTAAGGTCATTTTTATACAGTTCAAACTGCTTACAAAAATACTTTTGTTTAGCTTTCCTCAAAGTAGTAACCAATATGTTCTTATATTCCGTATATTTTATCTTATCTTTATCCAATAACTTAAATTTATACTTTAAATATAAATTGTTTTTCGATTTATTGAACGTAAAAGAGCTTGCGTTACCCAGGGATTCCTAGGAGTCTTTTGTAACTACGTTTTTTATTACTAGCTGGAAAACAAGTATCAAAAGCATCTTTTAAAAGATCCATAAAAGTGTCTAAAGATTGATCAACATTATCAATTTGATATATCACTGACCAGTCAGTAGTTCCGAGTATTTGTCCAAACCTATCAATATTTTCTTCAGAAAAATCACGTTTTTTAACTTCGACATTGGGATGCATCAGCGAATTTTTTTTAATTGGAAATTGAGTAAAAATGGGAAATGGTCTGAGATTTCAGACAAGATTATACCTGATTTTGGAAAAAATTAGCATTTGTTAAAATATTATCAATAAGAGTAGCAGTGTTTTCTGTAACCCTCGTTGGCTTAGTTATAAGTGGTAGAAAACTGGCTGTAAGGAGGGTGTCGACAAAATTTTGGACAAATGTATCAGTGGCGTTGTTCAATAAATTTATGTTATAATCTCCTAAAAGGAAACACGTTTTATTTAACATTAATGGATGCAGTAATAATTCATGGAAAACACGAGAGAAATCGTCTTGGCTCGAATTTGGAGGTCTATACATTGTTCCTATTAGAATGTTTTTATTGTTTGGCACAATGACTTCAACAAATACCGTCTCAATGAAATTTTCCATACGATTTAATTCTGGTTGTAGCTTATATTCATATTCTTGAGACATATACATGGCGACACCACCTCCGGACCGATCTAATCTATTATTTGTAATAATATCATAACCTGGTAGTGAGCATATGGAAGAAGACATGTCGTCAACAAACCAGGTTTCGGTCACACCAATCGCAGAAAAACGTTGTTTTGTAGTAAATAATAAGGCTCGTAGATCATCGAAATTTTTAGTTGCACTGCGAATATTGCAGTGTATCAGTGAAAAATCATCGCCGTCTCGACTTTGAGATATAGACGCAATTTGTCTATCTGTATAATACAGCGAAGGTCCATATCGGTAAGTATCATCATTTGGATCAAAGTCATGATCATAATTAGCATATCGTGAATTCATTGCCTGTGCAACCGATTCATCAAAAGAAGTGTATAAAGAATCAGACACATTTAGGTTTTGATTAGTGGTGACGGCATCAAAAAATTCGTCATCGTCCAAGGAGTAGAAAGGAGCATTTTCTTGGGACGCCATCATGTTGTGATATCAAGCGTAATCGCCGACATTCTGGCAGCGGGTATTATAAGAGGGCATCCAGTTAGAGAGAAAGTAGAAGAGGGAGGGAGGTGAAAGAATAGAAAAAGATTGAAAGAGAATGAGGAAAATAAAAGACTAGATGTGGGTAATGAAAAATAGTAAGAAACATGATAATAAAGAAACACACATTGAGACATACAGAAAACAATAGACAAGACAATAATTAAAATAATAAACATAAAACAACATACAACACTTAACATATGATAGCTTGAGGCAAACATGAGAAATAGCCTTGGGGGGCTCATCTGGCCACCACCAGAAAAAGAATAAATGCAAAATTTAAATCGATGCGCTATAGGGACAATTATAGTATCTTTTATGTACACAGCATAAACACAATCATCCAGCTTACGTGAATCAAGAGAGTGCCATAACCACTGAACAAACGATATCACGAGGGAAATTGCTCAATACGTTCGAAGTGATGAACAAGCTCAACATTTATACAATAAATTATACATAATTAATACATATTGTTGGATAAAAGTGATCGGGTCAAAGCAGTGGTTGATTTTTAACTTACAGTTAAATAGATTAACCAGAGCACAACTGCAGACAGACAGTAAAATAATACATGTTGTCTGTTTTTATTTTTGATAGCTATCAGACATGTGTAGCACTCTGTCGACCAAAACGTGTTCATAATAAGGCTGTACATAAATAATCAACGTCGAGCCAACATAAAATGCATCGGGAGGAATGAATTGTACTCATGTCCTTGGAATGCAAATTGAGAGTAAGTAACAGTGTGTGGGGAAACACACATCCATAGTCAAATATAAAAAGTACATAACAAAACACATATTTCAGCGAAGTGAACAGGTGCAGTGGAATGTACACATTGACTGCTGGCATTGTACGCTAGTTGCACACTGGGTCAAGCAATGAACCTGATGTACAAAATTATATACAAAAAGGAAAGAGTAGCTTAGACATGAAAATAAGAAGAAAAAAGATAAGGTTACTGTAGTGTATGGGCAATTCAGAAAGACATGGGACTACACTAGAATGCGAGGGAAAAAACACTGTATACAAGCGCGAATAACTTGAAGAATATTTTGTGAAAAGGCAAGTTTGCGCTGCCTGCAAATAAACAAGAAAATAAAAAGAGATCACCTAGAGTAGTCATAAACAAAAGAATGGCATGTTTTTGCATGCACGGAAATACATAAGTCACATGATATACGTTGTATTTTCACACAAAAATATTTTTGACATTATACAACAGAAATCCTGAACTGCCCTTGAAAGCTAATCAAATATAAGGAGCAAAATCTGTTTCGTGAGATGATAATGGTTAACCTTGGTGTATGTTCCATTTCTTTGTGCCCTTCTCTCTTTGGAACAGAACGACGTCGATCCCTACTACCGCTATTTTGGTCGATAGGTTGTTTTCCTTTCTCAGCTTGAACGCAATTCTCGAGAGTTGATAACGCTTGGTCTTCAATGCTGGAGGAAGGTCGGTTCGCACCGCGATCTTGAGCACGTTACCACCTGCTTCTCTGCGCGTAGCGCGTGAAAAGTCGTCTTCAAAAGCTGCCAGAACACGATTTCGTTGGGCCATGTAAACGAATTTGGCAATTATAGGTGGCGGGGCATCATTTGTGGCAGCTCGCTGGGGGAGTCGGTGCGCGTTTACCAAGCAAATGGCATCTGCTTCTCCCTTTTCAATGCCAAGGGTCACAAATGTTTCTCTGAGCACATTGTATACGTTTTCGTTGCCTGACTTTTGCACCCCGTAGAACAAAAGATTACTTTTCCTCTGATAAATCTCAGATTCTATCATTTTCTTCTCTAGTAGGTCGATTTTCTCCCTCAATTTGCTTTCAAGTTGAGGCAACTTTTCCTTTTCGATGTCAAAAACCCGAGCGGAGTTATCTGCCACTGACACTTCCAGCTCACCCACTTTCTTCTTAATTATAGTAAGATCTAACTGCACTTGATCAAGTTTTTCACATACCTTGGCCTCAGACTGCTTTACCGATCTCATGATGTCAGCCATTGTGAACTCCTTTTCAGCACCGGTAGGCTGCGATGGATTGTCCGACATAGCAGCGGGTGTGTGCTGCGTGCGTGATTTAGAGCGTTGGCTGCTCACGACGTTCTGCGCTTTCTCAGTTGACATCGTTTTGCTTCTCAAATTGTAATTCCTTTCCATGGGCTTTGGCAAACGATTCTGACATGAAAGTCGTCCTTGAACAAGTAACGTTCACTGGGTGAAGAAAGTGAGTTAGTTAAGTTCCCAAGTAACGCTGAATAATGGTGAAAAAGGTGGTGGATCCAGAGCCGAAAAAAAATTACGTCATGTTACGTCCGCATGTATTGTTAATGTATATTCTAATCTCCATTGCATTAACTCCATCACATAGATCATTTGAAGTAAATTCAAGATTAACATGTATGTGGTACAGGCTGGTACACATATATATATAATAAACATGCATGTTGTTTCTTGGTTAGTAATCATATAATCAATATATCTATTGCTAAAACGTTAATATAATTGTAACAAGATCGGACATATAATCTATTGGTCAATAATTGCCAAAGGAAAATACAAATCACAAAATTGATGTGCATTGTCATAATTTGCTTAACAAATCATGATAAATGTATTTTTCTGTGAACACGTGTAAAGTAATCATTAAGCGCGCGTACACTTTGTGAAAACTTATTCGACCAATCAACCGCCTTAAACGAAATCACGTGATGATACTTTCAACACCAAGCATAAACAACACCATGTTACTTAACACCCAGTAATTATTAATGCATGCTTAAATCTGACCGGTGTTAAAAATAACACCAATGGTGTCAAAAAAATTCAATACCATACTGGTGTTAGAAATTTTACACCCTGGTTTTTGCAGTGTTTGTTTCTCCTTCAATCTATCCTCTTCTCTTTCGTTATGTATTTCCTTGTTCTTCCTTCAATTTATCCTCTTCTCTTTCTTTATGTATTTCTTTGTTTCTCCTTCAATCTATCCTTTTCTTTTTCGTTATGTATTTCTTTGTTTCTCCTTCAATCTATCCTTTTCTCTTTCGTCATGTATTTCTTTGTTTCTACTTCAATTTATCCTCTTCTCTTTCTTTATGTATTTCTTTGTTTCTCCTTCAATCTATCCTTTTCTCTTTCGTCATGTATTTCTTTGTTTCTACTTCAATTTATCCTCTTCTCTTTCTTTATTTATTTCTTTGTTTCTCCTTCAATCTATCCTCTTCTCTTTCGTTATGTATTTCCTTGTTCTTCCTTCAATCTATCCTCTTCTCTTTCGTTATGTATTTCTTTGTTTCTCCTTCAATCTATCCTCTTCTCTTTCGTTATGTATTTCCTTGTTCTTCCTTCAATCTATCCTTTTCTTTTCGTTATGTATTTCTTTGTTTCTCCTTCAATCTATCCTTTTCTTTTTCGTTATGTATTTCTTCGTTTCTAATTCAATCTATCCTCTTCTCTTTCGTTATGTATTTCTTTGTTTCTACTTTAATCTATCCTCTTCTTTTTCGTCATGTATTTCTTTGTTTCTACTTCAATCTATCCTCTTCTTTTTCGTCATGTATTTCTTTGTTTCTCCTTCAATTTATCCTCTTCTCTTTCGTTATGTATTTCCTTGTTTCTCCTTCAATCTATCATTTTCTCTTTCGTTTTGTATTTCCTTGTTCTTCCTTCAATCTATTCTTTTCTTTTTCGTTATGTATTTCTTTGTTTCTCCTTCAATCTATCCTTTTCTTTTTCGTTATGTATTTCTTCGTTTCTAATTCAATCTATCCTCTTCTCTTTCGTTATGTATTTCTTTGTTTCTACTTTAATCTATCCTCTTCTTTTTTGTCATGTATTTCTTCGTTTCTAATTCAATCTATCCTCTTCTCTTTCGTTATGTATTTCTTTGTTTCTACTTTAATCTATCCTCTTCTTTTTCGTCATGTATTTCTTTGTTTCTACTTCAATCTATCCTCTTCTTTTTCGTCATGTATTTCTTTGTTTCTCCTTCAATTTATCCTCTTCTCTTTCGTTATGTATTTCCTTGTTTCTCCTTCAATCTATCCTCTTCTCTTTCTTCATGTTCTTTTTCTTGTTCTTCCTTCAATCTATCCTTTTCTTTTTCGTTATGTTTTTCTTTGTTTCTCCTTCAATCTATCCTTTTCTTTTTCGTTATCTATTTCTTCGTTTCTAATTCAATCTATCCTCTTCTCTTTCGTTATGTATTTCTTTGTTTCTACTTAAATCTATCCTCTTCTTTTTCGTCATGTATTTCTTTGTTTCTACTTCAATCTATCCTCTTCTCTTTCGTCATGTTTTTCTTTGTTTTTCCTTTAATCTATCCTCTCTTTATCGTCATGTATTTATTTGTTTCTCCCTTAATCTATCCTCTTTTCTTCCGTTATGTATTTCTTTGTTTTTCCTTCAATCTATCCTCTTCTCTTTGGTTATGTATTTCTTTGTTTCTACTTTAATCCACTCTCTTCTCTTTCCTTATGTATTTCTTTGTTTCTCCTTCAATCTTTCCTCTTCTCTTTCGTCATGTATTTCTTTGTTTCTACTTCAATTTATCCTCTTCTCTTTCTTTATGTATTTCTTTGTTTCTCCTTCAATCTATCCTCTTCTCTTTCGTCATGTATTTCTTTGTTTCTACTTTAATCCACTCTCTTCTCTTTCCTTGTGTATTTCTTTGTTTCTCCTTCAATCTTTCCTCTTCTCTTTCGTCATGTATTTCTTTGTTTCTACTTCAATTTACCCTCTTCTCTTTCTTTATGTATTTCTTTGTTTTTCCTTCTATCTATCCGAGCTTCTCTTTCGTCATGTGTTTCTTTGTTTCTCCTTCAATCTATCCTTTTCTCCTTCGTTATGTATTTCATTATTTTTTCTTAGATCTATCCTCTTCTCTTCCGTCATGTATTTCTTTGTTCTTCCTTCAATCTATCCTCTTCTCTTTCGTTAAACATTCCCTTGTTTTTCCTTTAATCTACCCTCTTCTCTTTCCTTTTGTAGTTCTTTGTTTCTCCTTCAATCTATCCTCTTCTCTTTAGTCATGGTTTTCTTTGTTTAACCTTCTCCATATCCTCTCCACTCTCCTTACGTGTTTCTTTTTATTCCCTTTTCTGCGCTTGCTGCATCTTCCCTTCCCTGGGTGTACGTGTTTGTACTACTGTATATTGCTGCTGGTGATGGTAAATAGTACGGGAGCCAGGGGGGTCAACCTAGCTGGAAAGGAAACCAATTTTCATGTGCACAGACGTAAAGATCGCATAGCTCCATATAACAAATTGACCGTCTGGCATGTTCTAAGTGGTGGTGTGGCCAGGGGGCGGCCCCCGCCCAAAAAAGCGGCCCTTTTGACGACAAAATAGTATTTTGTAAATAATATTTTAAGGAAACCTTGAACCACCCTGAGTGTGATGTCATAAGAAAGACAATTAAATTATCTACATTTTGATACCTATTTCAACGAAATTAGGATTAATTAACATCGCAAATTTAAGTAAAAAACATGATTTTTGGTGATTTTTTTCGAAATATTGAATTTTATCAAAAAAGATTAGTTTCCATATATCGAAATCGGAGAAGTGCATTTTTTAATAACTTTCCAGGAATTTGCTTATGTACAAAGACAATATCCTGTGCAAGGGAGAGGTTTATATATCTTTTCAATAAAAAGTTATAGCAATCCAAAGTTATTGATTTGATTTCCACAAAAACAACATTTTTGCCCACATGTGTATTAACTGTATGCATATACGTGCATTAGTGTATTAAGGACCTGTTCGGTGTGTTTACATCGAGTTTTAAAGATAACTTTTAGCTAAAACCTCTAATCACCATGTATTTGGTGTCAAAAGATGGATAATTAAAATACCTTCAACCTGATATCAATTTCAATGAGTGATGTATTGGTGTGTGAAATATATATTTTGAGCCAAAAAGGTGCTTTATTGTAGATATTCCTCTGATTTTGGCCAGTATCTCGGTATATTAACTGGACAAAAGTGATTAGACATTTAGTAGTGCAGAAAGTTCAAAGGATTTGGAGCGCTGAGTGCAATTGATAAGTTCTTCTTCTGTACTCTGGGATGTTTCAGGAAATGTGGACATTGGCAGTTGCCTCCCCCATCCCCGCCCCCTTCCAGCCGCTTGTCATAATCTTGCCCATGACCAAGACAAGTTAGTGCATCGATCAACATGAATATGATATAATATCGCCATGTTAACTTTGGTTTAATGGTTTATTTTGCCTGACTACTAAGAAAACATGTGTATGCTTGAAGGCAACCAATACTCCGCATAATTCCTATTGTGATTAGATTAGAATGACATAAACTTTTCTCATGAAATAGTTTCGGCTAGGTATGCAAAGTTATTTTTTCTCTCGATTACAAGTAATTCGGTACACAAATCGAAGGAACATTATGAAACTACTTGATTCGATTGAATCTCAGTTTTAGTCTTTGTGTGTTTCAAATAGGAAGTTCCACAACAACAATTGAGATCAATTTGAAATCTTTTCTGCTTAGCCATGAATAACTTAAAATCGTTACTAACTCCTTGAACTTCTAAGGATCTCACGATTTGATGATTGGAAAATGTCATTAGGTACCAGCTTATAATTTTGGTAACACATCACCGTCTATACATTACAGTTCTATCATGTCCGTTGCATAAATCATATGGTCTCATTTTCTTTGTAAATTATACTTTTGTATGCGTTTGTTGGAAAATGACAAATTCCCAAATTTACAGTTAGGAAAGCAAATATGCTTATTTAGAAGCCTTCATGTCAGGGCCTGCAGAACGGTGGGGATAGAGCCCCCCCCCCTCACTTTTTTGAAAAAGTATGTTAAAGAGAAAAAGAAAGAAAGAGCGAAAGAAAGAATGAGTGACCTGCCAGTGTCACAAATGAGGTATCAAAATATGCTCATTTGACCGTAATTAAATGCCTAAAGCCCCTGAGCTTACAGGGGGTCCGCCCCCTGGACCCCGCCAAGGGCCCTAAGGTGTGCCCCTGGATGCTTTTCTGACCGTAATTAAATACCTAAAACCCCTGAACTTCCGGGGGTTCTGCCCCCTAAACCCCTAAGGCGGGCCCCTGGATGCTCTCATCTGACCATAATTACATGCCTAAAACCCCTGAGCTTACGGGGGGTCCGCCCTTGGACCCCACCAAGGGCCCTCAGACGGGCCCCTGAAATGCTCATCTGACCATAATTAAATACCT
The DNA here is from genome assembly GCA_037976565.1 of Mesocentrotus franciscanus. Classification (NCBI taxonomy): domain Eukaryota; kingdom Metazoa; phylum Echinodermata; class Echinoidea; order Camarodonta; family Strongylocentrotidae; genus Mesocentrotus; species Mesocentrotus franciscanus. The sequence goes on along the minus strand of CP137680.1, from coordinate 29,795,830 downwards.
TAAACCCTGAGCTTCATGGGACACAGCCCCCTGGACCCTACTTCAATTAGTGACCTGCCAGTGTCACAACTAATTAGTTGTGACACTGGCAGGTCACTAATAGGTATCGAAATATGCTTATCTTACCGGAATTTAATGCCTAAAACCCCTGCAGCTTCCGGGGGCTTCGCCCCTTGACCCCGCCGGGGCAAATATTGGGGGAGGGGGCAAACATTCCAGGGGGCTCACCTTTCAGGGGCAGTGGTGTAATGAGCGAAAACGTTTTTTTGGGGCCGAAGAAAAATTTGCATCACCACCACTCTTACATGTTACATGCAAGCCCCGCGGAACGTTTTTCAAAGTGGAGTATTAACGATCAGGTAGAGCGTAGCGAGTGGAGCGTAAATTGGCGAGGGGTCCAGGGTCTTTGCCCCGGCAGCCCCCGGAAGCTGCAGGGATTTTAGGCATTAAATTACGGTAAGATAAGCATATGTCGATACCTTATTTGTGACACTGGAAGGTCACTAATTGAAGTAGGGTCCAGGGGGCTGTGTCCCATAAAGCTCAGGGTTTAAGGCATTTAATTATGGTCAGATGAGAGCATCCAGGGGCCCGCCTTAGGGGTTTAGGGGGCAGAACCCCCGAAAGCTCAGGGGTTTTAGGTATTTAATTACGGTCAGAAAAGCATCCGGGGGCACACCTTAGGGCCCTTGGTGGGGTCCAGGGCGGACCCCCGTAAGCTCATGGGTTTTAGGCATTTAATTATGGTCAGATGAGAGCATCCAGGGGCCCGCCTTAGGGGTTTAGGGGGCAGAACCCCCGGAAGCTCAGGGGTTTTAGGTATTTAATTACGATCAGAAAAGCATCCAGGGGCACACCTTAGGGCCCTTGGCGGGGGCGGACCCCCTGTAAGCTCAGGGGTTTTAGGCATTTAATTACGGTCAAATGAGCATATTTTGATACCTCATTTGTGACACTGGCAGGTCACTTATTCTTTCTTTCGCTCTTTCTTTCTTTTCTCTTTAACATACTTTTCAAAAAAAGTAGGGGGGCTCTATTCCCACCGTTCTGCAGGCCCTGACATATGAAGGCTTCTAAATAAGCATATTTGCTTGCCTAACTGTAAATTTGGGAATTTGTCATTTTCCAACAAACGCATACAAAACTATAATTTACAAAGAAAATGAGATCATATATGATTTATGCAACGGGCATGATAGAACTCTAATGTAGACGGTGATGTGTTACCAAAATTATAAGCTGGTACCTAATGACATTTTCCAATCATCAAATCGTGAGATCCTTAGAGTTCAAGGAGTTAGTAACGATTTTAAGTTATTCATGGCTAAGCAGAAAAGATTTCAAATTGATCTCAATTGTTGTTGTGGAACTTCCTATCTGAAACACACAAAGACTAAAACTGAGATTCAATCGAATCAAGTAGTTTCATAATGTTCCTTCGATTTGTGTACCGAATTACTTGTAATCGAGAGAAAAAATAACTTTGCATACCTAGCCGAAACTATTTCATGAGAAAAGTTTATGTCATACTAATCTAATCACCATAGGAATTATGCGGAGTGTTGCTTACAAGCATACACATGTTTTCTTAGTAGTCAGGCAAAATAAACCGTTAAACCAAACATGGCGATATTATACCATATTCATGTTGATCGATGCACTAACTTGTCTTGGTCATGGGCAAGATTATGACAAGCCGGCTGGAAGGGGGCGGGTGGGGGGGGGGCAACTGCCAATGTCCACATTTCCTGAAACATCCCAGAGTACAGAAGAAGAACTTATCAATTGCACTCAGCGCTCCAAATCCTTTGAACTTTCTGCACTACTAAATGTCTAATCACTTTTGTCCAGTTAATATACCGAGATACTGGCCAAAATCAGAGGAATATCTACAATAAAGCACCTTTTTGGCTCAAAATTTATATTTCACACACTACATCACTCATTGAAATTGATATCAGGATGAAGGTATTTTAATTATCCATCTTTTGACACCAAATACATGGTGATTAGAGGTTTTAGTTAAAAGTTATCTTTAAAACTCGATGTAAACACACCAAACAGGTCCTTAATACACTAATGCACGTATATGCATACAGTTAATACACATGTGGGCAAAAATGTTGTTTTTGTGGAAATCAAATCAATAACTTTGGATTGCTATAACTTTTTATTGAAAAGATATATAAACCTCTCCCTTGCACAGGATATTGTCTTTGTACATAAGCAAATTCCTGGAAAGTTATGAAAAAATGCACTTCTCCGATTTTGATATATGGAAAATAATCTTTTTGATAAAATTCAATATTTCGAAAAAAATCACCAAAAATCATGTTTTTTTATTTAAATTTGCTATGTTAATTAATCCTAATTTCGTTGAAATAGCTATCAAAATGTAGATAATTTAATTTTCTTTCATATGACACCAAACTCATGGTGGTTGAAGGTTTCCTAAAATATTATTTACAAAATACTATTTTGTCGTCAAAAGGGCCGCTTTTTTGGGCGGGGGCCGCCCCCTGGCCACACCACCACTTAGAACATGCCAGACGGTCAATTTGTTATATGGAGCTATGCGATCTTTACATCTGAAAATTGGTTTCCTTTCCAGCTAGGTTGACCCCCCTGGCTCCCGGACTATAAGTGTGCGCTGACGACTTAGACTCTTTCACCAAAGCACTTCTTTGAATTTTTTCGCGAAAATGGCTAAACAGTTGTGTAAAAAAAATTATGCGCGGCCGGCCGGCCGGCCGGCCTGGCATTCGCTCAGTTTCAGCAAGAAGCGCAAGCGACGCGCGCGCGCAACAATATCAACCGGTACACGTACACACTCGTCAATTTTTTGCCAGAAATTTGCACATACTTACTGTACTGCACTGCACTGCATGCACTGCACTGCATGCACTGCACTGCACTGCATGCACTGCACTGCATGCACTGCACTGCCTCGCTTCCGAGTTCGATTCAGTTCAGTGATTTATATGATCTTACTAAATTTTAACTAGACCTCTAGATCTTTCTTCAGTTGCAGTAGATCTAGATCTAGATAAAGATTTAAGTCTGTCGACGACATGCTGTCTTTCACCTGATAAACCAGACGGTGGACATCACTGTACTTTTCCTGGAAGAAGAAGGGAACCCGAGGCTGATCAGAATGAAACAAGGTTATTTAGAGATAAGTATGTGTGTGGTGTATTGTGAATGAAAGATTGTAAAAAGGCGTGTTCACTAATCACACAACAACATAACTCTATTTTTATTTAGCTACGAGGAAGCAAGGTTGAACTGACAATAAAATACAGTAACAAAAGTATTCCCTTTTCGTTATTTTATTTGGTACTGAAAAATGCAGACTGAACACTTGCAAAGTGCAGTCATGCAAGCAAATAAAGGATTCAGAATATGAATCAGCTGATTGAGAATATTGCACGAAGTTACATGAAATGGAAATAGATGAGGATGAACATGAATAAATGCAATAAATATATAAAGCTTACGACAGAGTGAAATGATGTCGAAAGTCCAATGAAGATGATGGATGAAACGAAGGAAGGGGCTCACGCGATGATGGTGCGGAGGCTTGATGGCGGAGATGTAGCCGTTGTCGTGGCTGAAGAGCCGTGAAGAATCTCGATGCTGACGCTCGTGATGATGATGATGAAGAAGCTCTAAGGCGAGAAGAGAAGAGAAGAAATGTGGCTCGTAGACGAAGCAGTGAGTCGCTCGATGTCGGGAGGCCAGAGAAGAAAATGAGGACATCAAAGCCGGTCGGGTGATGAAGAGCAGTAGGTCGCTCGATGAATCGATGAGCCGGACTTTGAAGTTAAAATCATCAGAGTTGCAGTGAGTCGAACTTGTTGATGAAATGATAGACGAACTACGGTGAGTCGAGCCCGTTGATGAAATGATAGACGAACTACGGTGAGTCGAGCCCGTTGATGAAATGATAGACGAACTACGGTGAGTCGAGCCCGTTGATGAAATGATAGACGAACTACGGTGAGTCGAGCTCGTGTGTGGAAAGAGCTAACGGAACGAAGAAACTGGCAGCTCTAAGGCGAGAAGAGAAGAGAAGAAATGTGGCGCTCGAAGACGAAGCAGTGAGTCGCTCGATGTCGGGAGGCCAGAGAAGAAATGCAGACATCAAAAGCCGGTGGTAATGCTGAGCAGTGAGTCGCTCGATGAATGAGCCAGACTTTGATGGTGAAATTCATCAGAGTTGCAGTGAGTCGAACTCGTTGATGAAATGTCAGGCGAACTACGGTGAGGTCGAGCTCGTGTGGGAAAAGAGCTACCGGAACGAAGAAACTGCAGCTCCCAGCGGAGAATCAAGCGCCATGTCGTTCATGATTAAAACGTTCCACTGGAAGACTGCCAGCCCGTTGGAGACGGCAGATAAAAAGTTGAAGTGCCAAAAGTTTGTTGAAGATTGATTACGGTACTAAAAAAAATATGGTCGCCAAAAAGTAATCAATGAAAGCACGTAAATAAATGAAATTACGTAAAGGACAACTGAACTCAAAATCAGACAACAAAAAAAATTGAACCTTTCAAGTCGAAGGTTCAAGGGCGACTGACTAGCCAAAGCCAAAAAATTAACTTTAGCCCCAAAGGATTGGCCAATATAAAGAGCCAATCTAAGAAGAAAAAACTGACCAATGGCAGCAAACTTTTACAATAACCAATAAAACCAAGAATGACAAAACACACACTATTTGTGCTACTGGAGTCAACTAGAATACTATCTTAATAAAACTTCCAGATTTAAAATTATTACTGAATTGAAGAATATAGAGCAATATAAAAATGTAATTATCACCCAAGCAATCATTTTGAATATTATTAAACTTTAAGTGACACAAAAAGGCAAAAATACATTACTAAATAGGCAAAACACACCTATCAAATGGGATCGGCACGCATAACACAATAAATTTACAACAGCTACGCGCAAGCATACTGAAGAATTTGCATACCAGCGCGTCTAAAAATAAATAAAGAAATGCGGACGCATGCCAATGAAAAGGTGACAGAAAGGTGAAGGAACTATAATTACTTATTTACACAGTAAAATGTTGAACCGCTACAGTTAGACTCTAGACTTAGAAATAGAAGTTAGTCTTATTAAAGGGCAAGTCCACTCCAAAAATAACTTACTTTTATTTTAATAGAAGCAGAAAAATCAGACTAACCAATCAAAAAAAGTTTGAGCAAAATCGGATAACTAGATCTAATAAGAAAGTTATGAATTTTTAATGACATGACAATTTTTGAAAACCTGGCACTAGACTATTACTAGGCCCCCTAGGCCTAGACAAATTGGCAACCCACTCATGAGTCTGTGACGTCATGTCTAGACCGAAAATTTCTGTCTCTTTCGTTCGTTAGCCTCTGATTTGGGTAGGGTCGGCTCCTCTCTTTAGAGACAGAAGCCGACCATAGAGTACCGAAGCTGTGACGTCATAAAAATCAATTTTTGGAATTTCTCAATTTTTTCTTCATTTTCCGAAAGAGCATCAAAAATAATGTCCAAATGTCGAAAACCAATTCCATAGGTTAAGTATTGGCTGAGATATGACCATCTGAATAAAAAGATTGCCTATGCCTATGGGAACTCAGTGTTATATTGCTCTGGCTCATAACATTAGGAGCCAGAGCAATATAACACTGAGTTCCCATAATCATTCAGATGGTCATATCTCAGCCAATATTCCATTGGTTTTCGACATTTGGACATTATTTGATCTTTCGAAAATGAAGAAAAAATTGAGAAATTCCAAAAATAGATTTTTGATGACGTCACACTTCACCACTCTATAGCGGCTGCATTGCCATTGCAAACTAATGACTTGTAGTAATGCCCGCGTCCAGGCAGTAAACTTATGCCCAAAATAGACCTACTACATTTTACCTGATGCATATCCGATGCATTTATTATTGTAAATTAGGCCTAGGCTAAACTACATCGGTTCCACTTACCAGATTGACTGTAGGCCTATGATTAGGATGTCTGATCGCGCACCCGATGTTGTGTGCTAAAATCCTTCCCATAGAGATTGCACGCAGCCCTATGCAGTCTATGTGCATTACGCGATCATGCAAAATTGGTCAAAGTTTTTTTTTTTTTGAAGTTCAAACCTTTATTCTTTGTGATCCTGAAGGTGATACTCAATAAATGAGGTGTCATATGAAAGAGCAGATTAATTCCAATATTTCCAGAGGGCGTCATCTCGAAATTCTAAAAATATCTTGGTCAAAACAGCTATTTAAACATTGTTTCCTGGCTAACTCCGAAATTTGCCACTTATGAGATATGACGCCCTGGCGATATGTAGTCCCAGTCGTAAGGAAAATATCCCTACGCTTTTTTTCGCTAGCCCCCAGGGATCACAAACAATTACAGTTTGAAAATACCCTTCCCCACATTTTTCGGATCAGCTAAGTAGGGAGGCGTGAGCTCCGCGGCCGAACCCATGGTGATAGCGCGTAAAATCTGCACATGAATATGCATCGGGCGTGTCTACAAACCGGAAGTGGGTGCCCATTGAAGACAATGGATTGCCGATCGCGCATCAGTTAAGCAACATGCGTGCGCTTGCGCGTATGTGCGCTTGCATATTGCGCAATTCAGCTGTTGTGCTAAATTTAGCAAAACAACATAACTCTGCGTGTACGTCTTTTTCGTCGATTCTTACAAAAATGGATGAATATTGAAGGGAATTGAAGGGGCTGTAACTTTTGATAGAAACATCGGTGAGTCTTGAAATTTGAAATGTATTATTCTGAGTAAATAATTTTTTCAATTATCCAACCAAAATGGTGAAAAACGATCCAAAAGGGAAAATTGAAAAATCGTTCAGACACCCTACTATGATGCGTTTAAGGGTTTTTTTTCCGGATTTTCATCGCCGAAAATGAGCTCCGTGTTGAAATTCTTGCAGCCGTATTTTAAACTGTTACTGTCAATGGATGACGTCATCTTCCTTCGCATGCGCAGTAACAGTTTAAAATACGGCTGCAAGAATTTCAACGGAGCTCATTTTCGCGATAAGACCCTTAAACGCATCATACAGTCAATCTGGTAAGTGGAACCGATGTAGTTTAGCCTAGGCCTAATTTACAATAATAAATGCATCTTCGGTCTACGTCATGTCCTCACTATCCACTAATTATTTTCTTTATATTGATAATGTAAATTTCCCCCCTATAGTAGTATAATCTTATTTCTTCACACAAGCATCCAAGTTAGATTGATAGTAGTCTAGACTAGTACTAATAGGGTGTCTGATCGCGCACCCGATGTTGTGTGCTAAAATTCTTCCCATAGAGATTGCACGCATCCCTATGCGGTCTACGTGCATTGCGCGATCATGCAAAATTGGTCAAAGTTTTTTTTTTATAATCAAAATTCAAACCTTTATTCTTTGTGATCCTGAAGGTGATACTCAATAAATGAGGTGTCATATGAAAGAGCAGGTGAATCCCCATATTTCTAAAGGGGCGTCATCTCGGAATTCTAAAAATATCTTGGTCAAAACAGCGATTTAAACATTGTGCCCTGGCTAACTCCGAGGTTTGCCACTTTTGAGATATGACGCCCCGATCGATAAGTAGTCCCAGTCCTAAGGAAAATATCTATGCCCTTATTTTTTCACTAGCCCCCAGGGATCACAAACAATTACAGTTTGAAAATACCCTTCCCCACATTTTTCGGATCAGCTAAGTAGGGAGGCGTGAGCTCCACGCCGGCCGAACCCATGGTGATAGCGCGTAAAATCTGCACATGAATATGCATCGGACCGCGTGTGTACAAACCCGGAAGTGGGTCAGGCCTTAAATTTCGTCATTTTTAGGGCAAGGCCAGTTTGGCCTTAAAGTACCTCATATTTTTAAGGGCACCAAGGCCACTACGAAGGGCACCAAGGCCAAAATATTTTTACAAAAATGGCATCGAGGCCAAAAAATTTGTTTGCACATACTTAAATTTTTTTTTTTTTTTAGATGTCATGTGTATTTTATATAATTATAACATAAATTGTGCGGGTTCAATGTCCCATGACTCAGACTTTTAGCACCAGCCTCTATCCAGGGCCGTAGCCAGAGTTTGATGTTTTTTTTTGGGGGGGCACATACAAGTAATTGATCGACGCCCTGGGGAGGGGTCTATGATGAGGAGGGGTGTCTGATCTTGGAAAAAAAAAGAAGAAAAAATTGGGGTGCCCCCAAAAATGCACGTGCCCCCCCCTTGGCTCGGGCCTGCTAGTCCTACTATAACTAGTATAATTGCCTTTAATAAATTGGGTTCAAAACTTTCAATCAATATTGTGACTGACACTGACTGTTATTATCTCAAAATATAATTGAATATTTAGTGATAGATATCTTGATAAATAAATCAGAACCACATGTATTGTTATGTCGGGAATGCATGGGAGGGATGAGCTTCCTTCCACTGAAGTACATGTAGTGCTGTAAGTCAGGAGCCATGTTCGGTTCGGCAGGGTTCGGCAGAGTTCGGCAATTTTTTACCCGAGCTTGGTTCGGTTCGGGGTTTGGTAATAGCCACGGTGGTCGGCGCTGGGCGGGCCGGGCGGGCCCGACCAGCATGGAGGACTTCTGCCCAACACTCCTGATGAAAATCACTGCTTCCGACCGGCACGTATTTCACATAAAAACTGCCTTAAACGTAACTATTTGTGAAGAAAAGTAGTACTTACATTCATATTTCCGTCTTTAATCGTGTTTTATTTGCAGTTTTACAAAAATCATGTTTTCAATTTGAAAATAAATGATATTTTTAAAGATTTGCCGAGACGGTTGTTGTCTATAAATGTTACGATTCATGAAAGCTGCCATCTTGAATTTACCGATGTATACGTAATACACAGAGATAGCAGCCCAGGCTCGTTCGATTGCTGTTATTATAAATGTTTATTTTTAATGGAGTAAATAGTAAAATTCCTAATTTTCCTTAATAAATAAATTAGAATACTATAATATGTATTTATTTCTTTATTTATATGGTAAAATTGATACTGCATTCGCCACTGAGAGTCCATTTCGACGCTTCTCATTGGCTACATTTTAAAACCATTTTAATAATAATAATAAGATATTTATATACCGCAAATTATTATTAATTAAAAAAAAATATTTAATCAATACTGTACTGCTATGTGCAAGCGCCAGCGCCAACATGACACTGCTTGAACACTTTTCACTCCATTCGTAAAACACAATCTCTGATTCAATGCCAATGACTTAAAAAGCAATGACTAATTAGACTAACCTCTTGTTCATGAAACATTCCAGAAACTTGCACTGCTTTGCAATTTTTAACCAGCTCCTCATCTCTTTTTCTTTTCATACGATTTTTTCTTGGCATATTAAATAATCGTGAAGTTTATTTAGGCGTGATAAATTGAGAAAATAAAACAATCAACTATCATGTATGTTAAGAGCCATAATAAACGATACAATTAGAAATCGGCTAGATGGCTGAAGCAATAACGTAGTAGCTATGCAGAAATAAGAAAGAAGAAAAAAATGTCGGGTTGGGTAGGGGAATCATCAATCATGCCAGACCCAAGGCTTCTCCTGTCATGCAACTTAATTTACGACAGTTATGTAACAGAGGCCCTATGTTGTTTTGCTTTTGTTTGGGTTTGGACATTACATGTACCTCACGAGTTCAGGAGTAGATCCGAATTTAATGTCCTTCATATCCCCTCAACAACAATGACAGTCGGACCCGGGTTTCACAAGGGCTAAATTCAATTCCAAATGAGATAAAAATTAATATCAGCTTACTTTTAAAGAATAAGATTTGTGTACAGCTTTTCAGAATTGATTTAAATGTTAGTGAATACCCCCGATACTGCACCCAATTCTGGATCATTTGAAGCCTCCGCGCCTCCCCTCCCCTGACCCGTTTCCTCTTTTTGTTTTGTTTACCAACATGGCCATGGGACACTACGTCCAATTCACTTATTTCCAGCACAAGCAATGCGGGTAAGGGTTATGCCCATAATTGGGCGATGCGCATTTCCTGAGTAACCAATAGTTAGAGTGCAAATTAATTTATGCACAACACTTGAGCGCCACGTGCTGCTGGGGACGATTTCACAAGTCAAAACACATCGGCGCATATACGTAGCAAACTGGTGACGCACTAAGATTCGGCCTTTGCGAGTGCTACGATCAGGGTTGGGGATATGGATATGGATGCGTTTTGACTTTAATAGTGAAATCGACCCGGGAAGGGTGGGTACGGTATATATATATACATACGGTGCGCGCGGAGGATCGAGATGATAATTATATTACATGAGCACGCGAACAGCGCAGCTCAGTCTCCGATCCCAACTATGACAGGGAAAACTTCAAACGTTTTGGGGTCGATTTATGTTCAAACCTAAACTTCTGTGATAGTTCTTGGATTTATATAGGAATAGTTTCTCAAACAAGGTACCAGTTTGCCGTAATATTTATCTTTACTGAGTGTTTTGTTTATTTCTAACTGTAACAGTTACGAATATTCATTTCGATTAGTTCACTACACAATCACGAATTTAGACCATGCACACTATACACAGTACATACGACCACACGTGCCCTCAATCACATGACACATTTACGTACGATCATACCAGGCAGACGTACCAAGCAAGATACACAAACACAAACAACGAGCGATCGAGTTCTAGTTTATTGCTACTCGACAGCGAATGTTTACGGTGACGCGTTTTAGACTTAAAAATCGAAGATAGATGAAACAAATCGGACGTATTATAGTAGCCGGCCGGGATAAATTCGAAAAAGGGCACTGCCAGGTTGAAAAAAGGGCACTGCCAGTTTGAAAAAAGGGCACGTCCAGTTTGAAAAAAAGGCACGTCGGCCAGTTTGAAAAAAAGGGCAAGGCCTTTTTGGCCGTGAAGTTATCTTTTTTTTGGAGGGCATCGCGGCCAGTCATAGGGGCATCGACGGCCTGGCCGTCGATGGCCGTCGATTAATTTAAGGCCTGTGGGTGCCCATTGAAGACAATGGATTGCCGATCGCTTTGAGTTGCGCATGCAATTAAGCAACACGCGTACGCTTGCCCGCGTATGTGTACGCTTGCATATTGCGCAATTCAGCTGTTTTGCTAAATTTAGCAAAACAACATAACTCTGCGTGACGTCTTTTTCCTTGAATCTGAGAAAAATACCATGAATATTTCTTTGATTTGAAGGGGCTGTATCTTTTGATAGAAACATCGGTGAGTCTTGAAATTTGAAATGTATTATTCTGAGTGAAGGATTTTTTCAATTATCCAACTAGTGCTGTAGCCGAACCGCCGAACCGAACGGAAGTTCGCCGAACATGGCACTTCCGAACCGATCCGAACCGAACCGAACACAAAGGCCTGGTTCGGATGTTCGGCAGAAAAATTTTAAACGTATTTGCAGGCTAATCAACTTGTCATTTTATACCTAATTTTCATGTCATGATTGCTCATTCTATATTTACTTTTTTTCCCATTTTCCTCCTTTGTGATTCATGCCTCTCCAGTCGTGGGCGCGACTTCACTGACGCCATTTACATGTAAATCCCAAATCCTGACCTCTGCAACGTCGCGATCGCAAGCTATAAACAAGCTAGAATACACGTGGCTATTAGGCACTGATCAAAACAAGTTCGGCTCAAACCCAAACAATACAACAACAAAAAATTAATTGTAATAATATCGGACAAATTTTACCATCTAAATAACGAAATAAATACATATTATAGTATTCTAATTTATTTATTCAGGAAAATTAGGAATTTTATTATTTACCCCATTAAAAATAAACATTTATAATAATGCATGGCAATCGAATGAGCCTGGTCTGCTATCTCTGTGTATTATAACGTATACATCAGTAAATTAAAGATGGCAGCTTTCATGACTCGTAACATTAGACAACAACCGTCTCGGCAAATCTTTAAAAAATATCATTTATTTTCAAATTGAAAACATGATTCTTGTAAAACTGCAAATAAAACACGATTAAAAACGGAAATATGAATGTACATGTAAGTACTAAAATAGTTACGTTTAAAGCAGTTTTTTAATGTGAAATACGTGCCGGTCGGAAGCAGTGTTTTTCATCAGGAGTGGGGCAGAAGTCCTTCGTGCTGGTCGGGCCCGCCCGGCCGGCCCGCCCAGCGCCAACCACCGTAGCTATTAGGCTGCTTGCTATTATATTACTGAACCCCAAACCGAACCAAGTCCGGGTAAAAAATTGCCGAACTCTGCCGAACCGAACCGAACCCGAACATGGCGCCTGACTTACAGCACTATATCCAACCATAATGGTGAAAAACAATCCAAAAGGGAAACTTGAAAAATCGTTCAGACACCCTAGTACTAATATGTTTTTTGTGAGGATGCACTAATAAATATAGAGACTTAGACTTAGAGTATGCGTTGTTTTTTCCAGTTAAATCATGAAAAATGTGAATTTTGATAAACTATTTATATAAAAATCGATAATTATGAATAGATCTATAAAATATTCAGAAAATAGTATCAATTCTTTAAAGTTCATAAAAATTTTGTGAAATGTCATGCACGCATTATGATACAAATCATATAACCTGGGCAAAGGCATGGGGAAATCAAGTTTTGGGGGATAAAAGGGGAAATTAACGGGATTAAAGTAAAGTAGTAAACTATATAAAGCAAGCAATTGATAAATAGGTAAATAGTGAGGACATGACGTCACAAACTGATAACCAAATTGGCAATTTGTGTAGTGATTCCTATTGTTCCATAGTTTTACATACTTTTACATACTTATCAATCATAAACTTTCTTATTACTATTAGTTATCCGACTTTGCTCAAACTTTTTTTGATTGGTTTGTCTGATTTTTCTGCTTCTGTTGAAAGTAATTTATTTTTGGAGTGGACTACTCTTAGTGCACTCTGATCTTAGTCTTAGTCTTAGTCTGAGATTAGACTTGCCTAGTACATGTAGGCGCTTGTTCAGAATCATATCCCTACTTTGACCCCGTACATGTTACTCCGGCGTAAATCGAGATACCCTACTAAAACAGACCTAAAAATCAAGTAAATATTCGTCTTTTCTTCAAATAATGGCCATGATTTAAAAGTCGTTATGTTTCTTACCTGGATTGTGTCAATTTTGTTATCTTTTTGGGAGTATTTTTCCTAAAAATGAAGACTTATAACTTTCTCACGGGATTCACAGCAAACTGCTGCACAATACAATTGCATACCGAACTGACGGTCGGTGGGTTGCGCGCGCACCCCACTGTCGGTAAGGTATGCAATAAATAATATTGTATACCAACGCAAATATTCATAGATCTATATTCACATACATGTATTAATATGCAGCGTGGGATGGCTAGGTTACGTTAAAAGAAGACGCGTCCCGGCCGCGGGCCAAGTCAACATGCATGGCGAAGAGAAAGTACGCAAGCGCGGTATGTGCTTCGCATGCGTACTTTCTCCTCGCCATGTTGAATCGATGATCCAACATGGATGAATCGTCAGGTTAGGACGAATAATCACCCTTTTTCCCATCGAAGACTTCTTCAAATTATAATTACAAGTGGGTGGGACGATGCCCAGAGCTGAGGAGTCAAAAAACATTGTAAGTCAAAATTGTAATTAGACTATACTAGGTCTACTAGTAGTAGTAGTCTACTACCTCTTCACATTTTGAAATAATTAATGTCGCCCAATCCGCTGTTTGAATCGTTTTCCTGTTCGTAGCTCCCTGGAGTTCTAATGGAAGTAGCGATGCCATATTGTAAGAGGGAAAATGCCAACTTAAATAAATGATAACGATGTAATAACAAAGAATTTAGGAGTATCATGGGTACCAATTCAATGGAAATTTGTATAAAAAAGAGCCCTCCTGAGAAGGCTCACGGGGGCTCTTTTTGGGGGGAAGAGCCCCCCGTGGACATAAAATTAATTTGAGCCCTGAGCCCAGCAGACATGTCAGATTGATACCTACATGTAGGCTATACTGGCGCTGGCTATTAGCTACAATGACTCTCTCTGAGATAGGCCAAAAGCCATTCATAGTATTATAGATTTTCCTCTTCATAATTATTCCTACTCCATTGAAATGACGTACGCCTCCAGAGTAGACAATGACAAACTCGTCCCTATCAACTGTCCCTGCCTCTTTCCACCAAAGTTCACTTATTCCTAATATATCAAGACTCATTTGAGACATCTCTTTGAATTGCGTTATCTTATCTCTCTATGGAATATCTGACTGATAAAAAGGCAATTGCTCAAAAATACATTTAGGACATTGCCAATTAACAAACTGTTCATCTAGAGAGTCATAAGATTGTTTGATATGTTTGCACATTTAGCATGAATCCAATTTGTACATTTCGGGCATACACCTGTTGTAGTCCACATTGATTACATTTATACTGCTTTCTCAACAGACACATGGAAACTCAACCATGAGTGAATTATTAGATACCCATAATAGGTCTTCATCTAATTATGTTCTTATCTATAATTTCTCTAGTTTATCAATGGTGCGGATGAGTTGTATCATGTTCTTTCCGTCACCTGTCGTCGACACCTCAACGAGTATTCTTCCGTCGGAAGACCAAGCTGCAAGCACGTTCTTTGAATCTTTCGCTTATTGTAGAAGTAGTGCGTTTTTCTTTGTGAGCTGTTCGTCGATGCCCATTCCAGTTCTTTTGAGTTGTCTGCGCTTCGATACGAACTCCTTTCTTACGCGGTATGACGTGCAATTAACTATTATTGGCTGTGGAGAGGATGCTTTCCTTTTCTCCTTGGGTTGTGAACTTTCTACAGACGTACTGTCTCCATCTTTGGGATCGTTGGCATGGTTACTTTACTTGGTTTGCAGGCGGTGTGATCGGTCGATGTCCTCTTTGCGGAGTGTCATCCCCATGTTGTCAGCAGCTACATGTATCTTACAGATTACGTCATCTGTATTCTTGCCTTTGACTTGTGTCACGCCACGTTGGATACCCATTGCAATTTTTAGATGGGTTAACGTTGTTTGTATATTTACTAGTGCTGTGATCAAACGTTTAACCGTCCGGTATCCGACCGTCCATGGCAGTATCCGTTTTGAATGTGACGGTTTCGTTTACCCGATTTTTTTTTTTTTTTTTTTTTAGTGTAAAAATTTCGGACAAATTTAACAATATAAATAATGGAATAAATATAGCTTACAGTATTTTAATTTATTCATTCCGGAAAATTACGAGAAAAAAATTTAACTTATTGAAAATAAACATTTATAAGAACAGTAATGGAACGAGCCTGAGCTGCTATCTCTGTGTATTATAACATGTACATCGGTACATTCAATATGGCAGCCTTCATGAATCGCAACTTTAGACAACATCACTCGGCAAATCTTTAAAAATAATCAGTTTATGTCAAATTGAAATCATGATTCTTGTACAATTGCAAATAAAACACAAGTAAAGACGGAAATATGAATGTACATGTAAGTAATATTTTTCTTGACGAATAGTTACGTTTTTATGTGAAATTAGTGCCGGTCGAAAGCAGTGTTTTTCATCAGAAGTGGTGGGCGAAAATCCCCCGCGCTGGTCGGGCCCGCGCCCGCCCAGTGCCGACCACTATTCTTACAATCAGCGGCGACCTTGGCAAAAGTGAGTAATTTTCGTTTAACCGAAAACCGTCCGGTTTTGACTAGCGGTTAAACGGAATTGGAAATATCTGTGATGTTACAACACTAATATTTACCGCCAGTGGTGATATTTCCTTTATTTTAGGCACTTTGAATGAGATACACTGAATAAATAATACTTTCTACAAATGTGTATTCGATTTTTATGTTATTTACCGTCACATTTGAGCATAAAAATCTAAAAAATGATCATATATTCTGAGGGCAGCTCAGCGTGTATGTGTCGGATCTGGGCGGGCCTATGACATTTTGCATGCTGTCCTAACGACTCTTCTGGAGCAAAATAGGTGACAAATTTACATATAATTGTCCAGATGTTCATTACGAAAATGTCAAAAAATACAGCGTTATCTTAATATTACTATTACTATTACTATCAAGTAATTCAAACAAGCTATGAAGAAAGACTTCATATTTGTAATGTATCTTTGTTCACAAACACTTTAGAGCATGAGAAATGTTCTTTGACAAAATATGATGTGCCGAGTGTGCCCCTGTGTTTCAAACAAGTTTAAATAAAAGTTTTCAAGTTCAAGTTCATCTTCTTCATTAATTTTTATTTAAAAACATTTAGCAATGTTGAATGGAATGGATGAAAGAAATGAGAAAAGAAGCATGACTGCACATGATAGATGGGTAAATGGAATAAAAATGGTAATATAGTGTGTATGAATGTAATTCACTTTGTTTTCTGTATTAAAGTAATATTTGTATCGATATACCTCATAAATTAACACAGAGGATGTTAAGTGATGGTCAGATGATCTAATTGGGTTCTAAACCACTCTAATTGTCACTGATTTAAGTTTAAATTGTTCACATTTAACAAATTTTGACGAAAATTCTTCATTTCAATGCATTTTCCCATAGGGAAAAGTTGTCCCGTACGTCACATACACACATTTATGTTTTGGTAATTGGTATATTACATAACAATGAAAGGTCAGGAAAATATGGTAATAATTGTGATTAATGCTTGATTCCATAATGAAATAAGATATCATTACCATAAATCTCATAACTTAATAAATTCAGAGAACTTTTACGATGAACTTATTTTTGAAAAAGTCAGAAATTCTCTGGTCCCGTACGTCACGCAGCACATTAATTACCTTAAAAATTAATTTAAGAATTGGTCAGAACTAAGACATTCCACAAATGAACTAGCCCATAATAGCCACAGACTCATACCAAAAGATAGCCATATAAATAATTTCATCCATTGTTATTCTTGTTTAAAGTCTCTGAATGTCCCGTACGTCACAATCCAAATAGCTTGGACCTGCCCTCGAATAGGCTTGCAACACGGGTAGCACACTCGGGGTTTGCTTCACCTTCGCGCAGCTTAACGTCACATGAGCTACCAAGCGTGAAATACATACAGTATATGCATGTGCAGATTCTAAGCGCTGTCAGTCACCATGGATTTGCGCTGAGCAGAGTCACGCCTCCCCATTTTGCTGATTCAAAAAGTGGGGGGAAAGGTATTTTCAAACTGTAATCGCATGTGATACCTTGGGGCTAGCAAAAAAGTAAGCGCATAGATATATTCCTTACGTCTGGAACACCTTATGCCTCAGGGCCTCAATTCACGAAAGGGGGACATCTCAGAGCTATGATGGAAACAATGTTTAAATCGCCGTTTTGATCAAGATATTTTTAGAGTTCCAAGTTGAGCCTTTTGGGGCATATGGAGAAAAAACTGCTCTTCCATATGACATCTCATTTGTTGAGCATCATCGCCTTCAGGATCACCAGTGATAAAGGTTTGAATCTCAATTTGGTAATAAAAACATTGATCAATTTTGCATGAGCGCGCAATGCACGAAGACTGCATAGGGATGCGTGCAATCTCTATGGGAAGGGTTTTAGGCTTTTAGCACACAAAACCAAGTGCGCAATCAGACACCCTAATACATGAGTTGTTGCTACATGTAGGTAGGACAAACATTATGGCTTGTTCTACCTAACAGCATGGAGTGCATACAATTCGTATTCTGACTATTGAAATACAATTATTTGTAACAGGTGTGTGAAGTGATTTGTAACAAAAATGTATGTATTAAAGCCCGTCTGCACTAGTTTGGCCAGGAGGGATTAGACCTCCCAGCATGGTTACTGATGGTGATCTCTTCAACTCAGCTCTCAATTAAGATAAGGAAAAGAGGATCATGGGGGCGGAGCAACGGGTACCGCTTAGGCATTGTTTTCTATATAGAGGGAGCAAGTAGTGCAGTGGGGCTTTAAATTTGATTACCTGTACATTATGAAAATGGCCTAAGGGTGTCTGTGCATGCCAAACTCCTGAGTCACTGTCGTGGGCATTTGCCATTGTGACGTGATTGAATTTAAAAAAAAAGTAAAGCATGATCTCTTGTGAGGTAAGGACCAAACAAGGCCAATGCTTGTCCATGATGTAATTAGAAAGACGCAGGGGCTCACATTATAGCTACCGGTACATGTAATGTATATAACGGTAACACCAATTTTCCCCCCTTCAAATTATTGTCAAACTGTACATCAATGTAAAGCTCATGATGAGAGAAATGAAGTGGTGAAAAGATGATTGAAATAAGATATTGCATTATTATTAAAAAGTTCTGGCTTGTCAAAGATACTCATCTCCTGTGAGTCTTTTGCCGCACTTGCCATTCTCGCCAAGAGCGGGTTTAAGGAGGCGGCAGCAAAAAGATATACTGCGTTGAAAGCCCCCAAAACCTTATTATCCCTTCGCTGACGAAGTCGGAGGGGATATACATGTATATACTGTATAAGCTGATATTTTCGCGTACAGATATTTTGGCGAATGACAGGCTTATAGAGACACAGCAGAATTAATGAATGGGCATGACAAATTCACAAACTCTTTCGCCAACACACACACACACACACAGTCTCAGTACATGAAAGTACACACACAAGTTTTGACCAGCCCATCGCACCACATATACAGCCTAGTGCCGTACGCGCGGCATAGAGCGAGAAGGCTGATTGATTTTAACTCTGTCGCGACAATTGACCACATTGTGTGGTTTTAAAACAGTTGTGAGTGTAATGCATGGTGACTAAAATGCCAAGTAAAGTATGTAGGGTTACAAAAGAGTAAGAGACTTTTGAAAAATGAGAACTTCCCCACTTGCTGTTGTGGAAAGTAGAATCACCGAGTGAATGCAGTGTTGCAAGCAGTGCAAATTCAATCGCTGCTGCACAATAATATGTACGCGCTGTATATAGAATGCTTAGTGAGTGTGGGCGCGCATACATGCATGTACGTACGTAGTAGTGGCGGTGGCCAGGCAAATGGCGCTGGCGATGGAGAGGGTGCAAGCACATAATTTTATGCTGATATTTTCACGCTCCGGAATGATGAGGTGGCAATATTTTCGCGTGTTGATAAATTCGCTAATATAATATAATATACCGTAAATCTCTGTGTATAAGGCGCACTTTTTTTCCGTCGGGAAAAATCGGAAGGCGGGGGTGCGCCTAATACACAGGTACAGGATATTTTGAGTCCTCAAAATGCTACTTTTTAGTGGTTTCCGAAAATCTCTGTGTCTCAACATGAATTACATAATGCAAATAAAGAATAGGATCTACTATTTGAAGTTAAACTACATTCCTAATTTGAAGGGAAGAGAGTTTTTTGTTTTTTTTCAGTCATGATAAATTATGCCCACTCACCTGTAGCATGCAGCTCACTTACAATGTACACAGGGGATATCAACTCACCACTCGAAATCTAGCCTGTCCAAATTTCGGTTTAGACTTGGGAGGAAAATTCTCTGTCATCTTTAGTTTTAAAAACAACATTGTTACTATTCTTTTTGACTTTGACTTTTTGACTGTAAAGTTGTTATAAATAAAAGTCCTTCCCAATTCCCTGCATCATGCCTTGGGTTTCCGAACGGGACCGCACGCTGAAATAAGAGACTAATCTAGACGGTGTCGGCAAAAAATCTCAAAAATAGGGGTGCGCCTTATACACAGAGATTTGCGGTATTAAATACAGTAGTAATGCTGCCATCCGTCCTTCCGTAACAAATCTGGTTTTCATTCGATAACTTTAGTTAATGTTTGACGGATTTTAATGAAATTTGATATGAAGGTACATGTACATGTACATGGTACATGGTATCAAAAACAGCCTAAATTCGATTTCGGAGTATGTAGGTCAAAGGTCATAGCTCATTAAATATGCGAAAATATCTAATTATTTATTCAAAAATATTGTTAACTTCTTTGCCTAGTAATGTAATATTATAGTCTAATTAATGGAGGTACTGTAACTTGTTCTGACGTATAAAGGCCATTTGCACCCGGCGAGGGGATGCTATACACTTTGCGTTGACTTGTTATTATATGTTGGGATTGAGACTCTCAAAGATCTTTATTCCATCTTGTTTTATGTACGTAATGTAAATATTTCTGAATATTGTTTTGCAGGTATTGTCGCCCATGTCTTATCACCATTTTCCAGAAGACTACACTTCTGTAGAATGAGAAGGACATCTTACACCATGGATGGATTCTACCCTCTCTATCTGACCCTGATCCTCTTGATGAGATCTGGTGACGTTGAAACCAATCCAGGCCCTAACACTGCAGTAAGGTATGCATACTAGTAGTAGCACCTTTGGGGGATGAAGTTGAGTTCTGGGCCCTATTTCATAAACCTTTTTATCGATAACAGGTTACAATAACTGTTGTAAGCTACTGAAATTGTGACATTTGATCGGCTGAGAGCAGATTTGTCATAGAAATTTAGCATTTGTGATTCATAACAAGTTTTATGAAACAGGGCCCTAGTTACGCGATTGCGTTGCAAATTAAGAAACAATGTGGAAGTGATTGGAAAGTTTGGTCCAGGGTCGGAAATACACGGGGGCGACAGACGATTAAAAATCGCCCCATAAAATCCTGAAAACCGTACTTGAAGGGGTGACCCTTCTACGCAAAGTCACCCCCGTATGATTGTCACTACTGATTCTGATTGCCCGCGCACCATGCCCCGATGGACACGAGATTGCAGATCAATGACGCATCGCGCTGCTTATTTAGCTAGCTCTCGCGCACGAACAATCCATCGGAGTACTGGCAATATAAATGCATGCATGATATGGCCATGCCCGTGCCAATATGATGTCAACACCACATATTTTAAGTCCTCAAAATGCTACTTTTAGTTGTTTTAGAAAATCTCTGTGTCTCAACATAAATTACATAATACTGTAGGTATAAAGAATAGGATCTACTATTTGAAGTTAACCTACATTCCTAATTTGAAGGAAAGAGAGTTTATATATTTTTTAAAATATTTTGTTTAAAGTCTCGATAAATTATGCCCCTTCACATAGCACTGTGCTGGCCGACGCTCACCCGTGCCTGCAAGAGCAACGGCATTTTGTGTTTCTTTTTTCGGGGCTTGTTCAGTGTACAATAGTTTATGTTGCTGGTTGCTAGGTCGGACAGACCTAGAGCTTGTTCGACCTGGCAATGGCAGACTGATGATTGCGGAATGGGCCTTGGCAGGGGGGACCCGGGGATCTGGCTCGGGCGGGTGGATTCGCTCGTCTTTGGTCTCTCTGGGGGCAGACATGTGCAGGATTTAATGCACGCTGACGATGGTCTAGTACTTAATTTATACTGGGAATCTCGCTCAACAAGCCTAGCTTTTCTGAGATTCCCTTTTTTCCCCTCACAGTCAAATCAAGCAATTATAAATACTTTATCTTATTCTCAAACTTGAATGTACTGTGTAAACTTATTTTATTAAGCACATACTTATCAATATTTTGTTAGTTGTATAATTAATTTGTTCTATTATATACTGTAATACTGTATGGTTTATATATGTCATTTTAATTTGTGGATATTTGAGTGGAAAAATAAATCAAATCAAATAAAAAAAATTTTTTTTTAAAGAGCACAAATGTGAGAAAATGATCGCAACGTACATGTACATGTACATGATAATAATTTAATAAGCATGTCAATATTTTAAATTACAAAACAAATGCAAAAGCAGGAATTTATTGGGACTTGTTAATGTGATGGAAACCCGAAACCCAATAACACAAAACCGGGTTTCAGCTCGACGGTCGGGGACCGGGCACGGATCTGTTTCGACTCAGGCCTAGTATGAGGCATATAATATGTATGCGGGCACCTCACTGCCCAATACATGAATACCAAAGTTATATATTCAGTCACCTCTTTGAACAAATATAATGATATTCGGGCATCCCGTTGTCCAGAATCATCCTGTTTCTAAATGTTCTGAGCGAGTGAAGCGAGCAAGCATGGCAAAAATATAATTTCGATATAAAAATATAAGATATATTCGGGCACCTCGCTGTCAAAGAGTTATTGTGGCACCTTGTTGAATAATTATGTGGGTATTCAGGCACTTTACTGCCTGAAATCATGTTTCTAAATGTTGCAAGCGAGTAAAGCAAGCGAGGAAAAAAGACACTTAATTGTTTTAAAATGTTATTTCTTCAGGAAAATACACAGCGGTTTCTAATATTTTGTTTTCATGAAATTTAACTTTATTTCATGATGGATAAAAAAAAAAACTTTAACATAAACTATGCATGATACAGATAATAATTATGATGATGATGATGAAGGTAATAATATGATAATAGTAATGATGATGATGATGATAATAAAAATAAATAATAATAATAATGTAGAGCTATATTTTGAACAGAACATTGTACTGTAGCATGTACATTGTATGTGTTAAAGCCCAAGTCCACTCCAAAAATAACTTGCCTTTAATAGAACAAGAAAAATCAGACAAACCAATCAAAAAAAGTTTGAGAAAAATCGGATAACTATAAGAAAGTTATGAATTTTTGAAAAAGTATGTAAAACTAAAAAACAATGGAAATCACTACACAAATTGCCAATTTGGTTATCAGTTTGTGACGTCATGTCCTCACTACTTATCAATTGCTTTATATAGTTTAATCCCATTAATTTCCCTTTTTTTCCCCCAAAACTTGATTTCCCTATGCCTTTGCCCAGGTTATATGATTTGTATCATATTGCGTGAATGACATATCCCAAAATCTTTTATAAATTTTGAAGAATTGACACTGTTTTTCTGAATATTCTATTTCATTATTATTGATTTTTGTCTCGCCTGCGTAGCAAAAAGCGAGACATACATGTAGGCGCCGCTTTTCCGGCGACGGCGGCGGCGGCGGCGGCGTCAACATCAAAACTTAACCTAAGGTTAAGTTTTTGAATTGTTAATATAATTTTGAAAGTATAAGGTCCTATTAAATGAAACTTGGACTAAAGGGTTATCAAGTATCCCCAATCATGTGAGGAAAATTTCAGGTCACAAAGTCAAGGTCAAAGGTCATTTCAGGTCAACAAACTTAGACTATGTTGTGGCATCATCATCAAAAACTTAACCTGAGGTTAAGTTTTTGAATTTGTAATATAATTTTGAAAGTATAAGTTCTTATTCAATGAAACTTAGACTAAAGGGTTATCAAGTATCCCCAATCATGTGAGTAGAATTTCAGCCCACTAGGTCAAGGTCAAAGGTCATTTCAGGTCAACAAACTTAACTATGTTGTGGCATCAGGCTAAGATTTTTTAATTGTTATCATAATTTTGAAAGTATACATTCCTATTCCATGTAACTTGAACATAAGGGTTATCAAGTATCACCAATCATGTTATTAGTCTTTTAGGTGACAAAGTAAAGGTCAAATGTCATTTCAGGTCTGGAAACTTAGACTTTGTTGTGGCATCAACATCAAGATTTTGAAATTTTAGCATAATTTCAAAAGTGTTTGTTCAAATTCCATGAAACTTGTACCCAAGGGCTATCAAGTATCACAAATCATGTGACACAAATTCCAGGTCACAAAGTCAAGGTCAAAGGTCATTTTAGGTCAGTAGACTTGGATTATGTTATCAAAATTTAATATGAGAATTAATAAATAAATTGTTGTTATTTTTTCATATTTCATGAAAGTAAATATTCGAATCATTCGAGTACTTTCCCATGAATATTCTAATAGTAATTTTAGTATTCGATCCCAGGCCTAGTATGTACATGATCAGTTACAGCTAGGTGACAATATTGATGTTTGGATAATATATATTGGAGTATATCTCATAATAATGTTCTCATTATGCTAATGAGACGTGATGTGATGTAGATGGGTTCTACCTTCCAATTGTTTTTACACAAAGTGCTGAAAAATCCTCTTTTCTTAAAAAGTTTATTAGATAACTTTATTTGTAAATTACTGACAAGCATTGAAACATTTGTAGTCTTACCCATACACTAAATCTCATTATATTGTATTCTTATGATACAGTAAATAATTATTCTGATGATTCGTAATCAATATTCACTTCAAAATGCTTATTATATTCAGAGGATTTCATTTTCGGGGGTCTGCAAATGGGCCACCCCGCCTATAAAAATAATGTCCCAACCTCAACTTTTCATCATATCAAATTGCGTAATGCCGAATTGCGTAATGCAGGCGAGACCACCGAGAACGTTTCACTTGTTATATAAATAGTTTATCAAAATTCAAATTTTTCATGATTTAACTGGAAAAAAATTACTCTATATTAGTACATCCACACAAAAACATATTACTATCTATCTAACTTGGATGCTGGTGTGAAGAAATAAGATTCTTACGGGGAAAATAAGAAATTTATATTATCAATATAAAGAAAATAATTAGTGGATAGTGAGGACCATACGTCACAGACTCATGAGTGAGTTGCCAATTTGTCTAGTGATTTTCAAAGTTTTTCATGTCATTAAAAATTCATAACTTTCTTATTATAGTTATCCGATTTTGCTCAAACTTTTTTTGATTGGTTTGTCTGATTTTTCTGGTTCTATTGAAGTAAGTTATTTTTGGAGTGGACTTGGGCTTTAAAGATACTATGTCCCTTTTGCAGCCAACATCACATTCTGTAGAACTTTGCAGGAATTATGAATATGTTATGTATGTCCTATCTGTGAAATTTAAATGTTAGCAGTGTCCTAATATTCAAATTATGCAAGGAAACCTGTTTACTTGCTAGACTTCACTGTCAGACACTATTGAGTGACTGACTGGCTTTTTTCATCTTTGGTAATAACATACATAAAATGAGCTGTAAAGGGTACATGAGCATTTGTCTACATCAATAACCCACTTCTTGTAAGGCCAAAAAAAAAAAATCATTTGGTTGTCCTCGACCGCCCGCTCCTCATTTTCGGCCCGCTCGTATTTTTTTTTTTTTTTAGATTTTTTTTTTTTTTTTTAAGAATATACATTTATTTTGGAACAATTTTAAACGCCAAACATACCATTTGATGCATGTTGCAAGGATCAAAATGTGTCCGTCTCCAATTTGGTCCTTTTAGTACGCAATTATGTCTTTAATAGAGAAGAGGAGGGAGTTTTCGGCCGGGTGGCAGTTTTCGGTGGGTCCGTTGTACTATGCGTGGTAGCATAATACACATATCACGCACATACAAAACATATCAGAGTCACAGGAGAACCACATTTGCAATAGAAAATGTATCCTTAAATATCACATTTTAGCGATGTAATCGGCAGTCCCGCTACCTGAATCTGAAAAATCGAATATCTTACGCGTGTCTGTAAGGAAGATGGGTACCAAAACCTGAGCTGTATTTCAAGTATTTTTCAGATTTAGATCACTATTTTTCGTGTATCGCAAGATCAATAGTGTCTCCCGCACGTATTAAATCATTGCAGCCGGATCACCACAGGGATAGTTTTTGGCGCCGCGAGCTCTGGCGTGGGATACCTGCTCCGGCCGCAGGAACAAGCGGCGGGCGAGCGAACAACGCGTGCGCTCCTATAGACGTCGTCGTTTACATGCAGGAAAACTGCCTCGCTATAGCCAAAACTACCTCGAAACAGCGAAAATAAAAATGAATATTGACATGGCAATTTATGATTATTGGCGGGATTCTTTTGTGTTTAAATAATAATAATATTGGCTTCATGATTTGAACAGAAAATTAAAATAAATAGGAAGTAATGAGTCCATATGAAGAAGAAAACAAATGGAGAAAAAAAAAAAAAAAAAAAATCCGCCCGCCCGCCCCTACTCCAGAAAAGCAATCGAGGACAACCAAACAACTTTTTTTTTTTGGCCTAATGGCCAAAATTAAACTGATTGAATCTTTGCGCAGCATAAAATGTACAACCATTCGGTACAATGGTCTGAAAAATCAGACTATAACTTACTGGCTCTATAGCTCCTAAGTCGATTCGACAACTAATAGTCGTTATTTTCCCACTTAAAGACATTTTCAAGCCCCCTTTTTTAGGGAAGTTCTAAATTAGTATTGTCTTTCAAATGCCGTTGGAATTTAACCTTTTCATTTTTTTGGCCTGCAAATGGGACATAGTACCTTTAAAGCATCCTATCTTCCCATCTATTTGTCTCCCTCTATCATCAAAGCCCATTTTACTCTTTCAATCACATTCCATCATCACCACCATTCCCTTTACCTGCTCTTATGCTATGTTCACTCTCCCCAACTTTAGTGTCTTTTATTCCCTCTTTCATGTTCATCGCATGGTTCAGTAGATTTGTTCTTTCTAGTATGAATGGTTAAATAAGCCTTCATTCAATATTCATAGCAGCTCATTTATATGCACAGAAATTTATATATATTCATGTACCTCCTTACATTTACAAGCTGTTATTTGAATATTTATATAATATTGGATGGCTTTGAGTGTGATACTAAACAAATATACCATGCACTTTAATAGAGGCTCTAGTTGAAATTATGGATCGAGGTGGCAGGAATAGTATAGTGCTATTTCTGTCCCTGAGGAATCCATAATTTCACTAGTGGCTTGAAATAGTGCATGATATATTTGTTATATATTTTTCAAACCAACCTTCATAAAAATAATCATAATCATAATCATAATAAAAATGATAATAATCATAATCATAATAAAAATAAATCATCAAGGAATCCACAACTTTAAGACCGAAAGCTGGCGCTATACAAGTACTGCAGTAGTGTAGTGCAGTTACTGCGGCTCAGCGTAAATTGCACAGCAAGAGCGCCGTGACACCACGGGAGTTGCCCCCTGGAGGCATTTGAAATCCTGTACGCTTGCTGAATGCATGCACAGTGATGCCTTGAAAGAAAATATCTGGGTCAGTCCATGGGGTTGGGTCAAAACCGCATTTTCATGTGTTTGAATGTTTAGAAGCCATCTACTCAAATTTAAATGTATATTTAGAAAATGAAAAGTATGTTGTATTTATTAAGAGTAATGTACATGTATAACAGAATAAATAAACATTAAAACAGAAACTTGTTCGTCATATTTTTTTTTTTGTGAGAGTTTTACTTTTGAGGGTGAAAGTTGTGACATGAAAACATGTCATTTTCATGGACTTATTTCTGAAAAAAAATACATCATTCTGCAATGTGTCCTATTTAAAACATGTAACCTTTAATATCCCTACCAA
Source organism: Mesocentrotus franciscanus (assembly GCA_037976565.1). Lineage (NCBI taxonomy): Eukaryota > Metazoa > Echinodermata > Echinoidea > Camarodonta > Strongylocentrotidae > Mesocentrotus > Mesocentrotus franciscanus. The sequence continues at coordinate 29,768,598 of CP137680.1, read as the reverse complement.
GTCTGAAGAAGCTCAAATGAAATGTGCTAAAAATCGGCAAGTTAGCCCATATTTAAAAAACACAATACCGACATTACAAAGAATTGTCCTAGGCACTTTTTTGGTAACGTAAGTAATTCTTACATTTTACACATATTTAGCAGCATATTTTCTCAGAAAGTTTCATGATATTAGAAAGGTTAAACCCCTCATAAACATATGTAGAAAGAATGAAGATCAACTCGGTCTTTAAATACAAGAAAATTCTTAAATTACCACAAGAATCGGGTGCGATGTCCTTCGTAATTTAGTAACGTCGGTGTGAGATTACGGTGTTTGAGATCCAAACCAGCCCCCTAGCTTTCATTTTCAGTGATAAAATGATCAGCTGGTTATTCACAAACGCGGGAATATGTTTTTTGCCGGAGTGTGACGATCTACCTCTACACTGCAACCACTATGGTGACAATGTCCCTGTAACGTCAAACAGCCATTTTTGCCCGTCGGCTCCCAAATTGGTACGTAATATGTTTATTTTTATAGTTTTCTTACTGTCCCAAATTTTTATCATGGACAATTAATGCAGTCCCTTTAAAAAAAATGTAATTCCGTTTAAAATTGTGTTATTTATAACTTAAAACCATTAAAGGCCAGGTTCATTGAAATTTGGAAAAAAGGCAAATCACACCTCTACAGATTGCTGAGAACATTAACAAAATGACTAAAGTACTTTTAAAGCCCTCACTATTGTGAGGAATAAATTAATTGCAATTTTGATACCCTTTCCAAAACCCACTCACAAAGTGAAATGACGGCGTTATTTACATGCGATAAAATGACGTCACATTATGAACAACCTGCAATCACACATTCGGGACAATGTTGGATACCCATTGCAATTTTTAGATATGGGTTAACGTTGTTTGTATATTTACCGCCAGTTGTGATATTTCCTTTATTTTAGGCACTTTGAATGAGATACACTGAATAAATAATACTTTCTACAAATGTGTATTCGATTTTTATGTTATTTACCGTCACATTTGACCATAAAAATCGGGAAAATAATCACATATTCTGAGGGCAGCTCAGCGTGTATGTGTCGGATCTGGGAGTGCCTAAGACATTTTGCATGCTGAACTAACGACTCTTCTGGGGCAAAATATGCGACAAGTTTACATATAATTGTCCAAATATTCATTACGAAAATGTCTGATTAGGCCGATTAGTTTAGATTTTTGATAGATAAATGGGGAAAGTGGAAGTCGAGAGAAGACTTAGATCAGTCCGGTTCGCGATTCACAGCTAGCTCGATCAAGCGCCGGGCCGGCTGGCCTGGCTGTGATATGCGGGCTCATGTAGATACGCAGCGACTGCCCCGACGGCTTGTGCTTGTCCATCGACTTCGGCAAAATCTTCCAGATCTTCTTCTAGGTCTAGATCTCCCAAATCTCCATTGTCGTTGTCGTTGTCCGAGGTACTTCCTTCTTCTATCTCCTCAAAACTCAAATCAAGTATGTTTTCGTCCATATCGATATTTTCAGGGTGACTTTGATGAAGGTAAACAACGTTGGGTAAGAATGGGTACGGTCCTCAAGAGTCAATGCAATACATGTGAATTGCACGCAAACTGCATCGCGCACCGATCAGCTGAGCGGCCCATTGTATTAATTGTTCATTGTGCTACGTCACTCAAAAATCACCTGACTTACGATGTTTTGGGGTCTCGAGTGGGGTGATATTTCGTCAAGTTTAATCAACTTTTATAATTTTCGCACGAATTTACAAGTTACACAAATGTGATAGTTTTACTCAGTGTAATGTTCTGATTACAATGATACCAAATTCAGTCGATTTCAAAATTAATGAACCTGGCCTTTAAATGTGAGTGAATATTTTAATGTCCCGCATACTGATATTTGTTATAACGAAACATGCAAAATCAATGCCGGACTTTTTCCTGTATAAAGATAGTTTCTTAGACAGAAATTGAATTTTGTTATAAAAAACGTTTAATATATATATCATTATACCTCTTGTATGACTATTTGTTTTAATCTACTGATCAATAGATGAAATATATTTCAGATGACATTTGATGTAGTCTGTCATGTTTCAATGAGCAAGATGATAGTTACTTTAATATCATACCGATGTTACTCAGACATGATGTTCATGTAACATTGGTAACTTGAGGTGTTGAGGTGAATATAGACCATAAATCTTGCAGGTTTCCTTTCATTTGTGTCATCATCTCATTAAACATGTTTCATGCATTTGATTGGCACATTTCTTAGAATGCAGCCAAATTGTTATATGCAAGAGAAAAGACTACCCTTTAGAAAAAAAATGATCTGAAAATTGCTAGTTCCACATTTGATTCATGTTTATAAATTGATATAATGTTGCTGAGTTCTAGTTTTAAGTAATCTGAACTATTGCTCCCATCCACACAAAAGTGGAGTACAGACTGTGATAAAGTTTCAGATCAGAAAATAAATGAGCAAGTAAAAAAAGATGTCCATGTAATGTTGGTATTTTGTTGTGTCTGTTTTTTCATTTTAAATGAAAGTGTGCAAAGGAATTATTATACACACAATTGCAATGGAATCTATTGTAGGATTGGTGTTAGAAACAGGATATACACTGTAACAATAAAAGAATTATTTACCAACTCTGAATTTTGCATCTTCTTGTCACAGTTTTTGACCCAACCCCATGGACTGACCCGTCTATGACGTCATCCATGGTATAGTGCTATGGTATAGTGGACTATACCATGGATGACGTCACGGTATAGCACATTTTTCTTATTGGTAATGTTATGTTTGGTCACATGCTATGTTGATCAATCACTGAACAGGATTTCATTAATCAAAAATATAAAAGAATATTGCTCGAGCTATGACAATATTGAGTCGGAAGTGAGTCCAATATTGTCATAGCGAGAGCAATATATTCTTGTATCACACGAAAAAAAAGCCTTATAATATCAGGCTGCGACGAGAACTCGAGGACTCGCACTGTTGACAACTACTCGAGTACGATTTCTCGTACTCGCGAATACTCGGCTGCCATTTTTAGGTGGTCTGTCGGTATCGACAGATCACCTATTGTTTTCGTCAGAATTTTCTTTCTTCTTTATTTATTTATTTATTTATTTATTTATTTATTTATTTATTTATTTATTTATTTATTTATTAGGTGGTCTGTCGTCATCGACAGATCACCTATTGTTTTCGTCAGAATTTTCTTTCTTTATTTATTTATTTATTTATTTATTTATTTATTTTTATTTATTTATTTATTTTTATTTATTTCTCCCCCCTTTTTTGTTCTGACGATAACTCAAGATCGGTACAGTCAATTTCTTTCAATTTTGGCACAGTCATGGGTCATTGTCATAAGACGTGACAGGAACATTTTCAAGGTCATCAGGTCTTCATGACGTCATCCAGGCGCCATTTTGTGTTTTTTTTTGTACTTTCAACTCATGATCATATCTTCATAACGGAAAGTCATTTCTCATTCATATTTATCATGATTAAGGTCAATATCCGTCCGGTCAATTTCAGGTAAAAAAAACTCGCGCACATGCGTACGTCCGCGCGCAAGATTTCAAACTGTTCAAAATCACTTTTTATTCAAATGAGAGTACGTTTCAGGCCATTTTAAGCATTTTGCAAAAAAATGCGCGCGCGTTTTCGCGCGTACTGGCATTTTGCAACATAGAATCGCCAAATTTTCTCTGTCATCTTATTTGGCATATTTTTCCAAGCATTTTGATACCTTGTTCACCTTTTTCTGACCAGTAATAACGCAATGAGCGTCCGTCAAAGTTGACAGCACGCGCGGTCCTTTGCTATCTTTATCCACAATACATGGGCAAAAACATGCCTATACAAAATCCATTGTAACTCTTCAGAATGGATGGGAACTCCCAATTTTGTTTCATATTCGGATAGATTATGAGTCGGAGATATGATTTCATGTCTCATTTGACCCTCAATTAACTCATGACGTCATCATAATGGCCTCCGAACTCAAAATTTCAATTTGCATATTATGACGTCAGTATATTTTTGGAAAATTGATTGTATCTCTGTAAATATTGATTGATTTTCTTCCAAATTTTGATATGTTCTAGCTGAGACAATTCTCTACAAATAAAATTTTTCTTTTTGACAAAGGCATCATGGCGTATTTTTGCGATTAAAGGAGGCATGTCAATTTTTCACATTTTGCGTGTATTCTCTATGGGACATGACTTTTTTTCAAAACTGGATTCTACATTCCCGTAAATCTGAGTCCTTGTCGTGTATTAATTTGTTATTCATAGTTGGATAGAGTATGAGTCGGAGATATGATTTCTTATAAAAAAACAAAATTTAGAAAATGCATATTTCATTTTGATATTTAGATTTGAGGGTCAAAGGTCAAATATATACTGTACATGGTTTCTCTAAAACCATGCATTGTATAGACTTGAAATTTGGCACGCTAATAGACCTGAATAAGAGGATTATTTCAAAAAATAAGGTCAAATCATGCCAATGTTATCTTAACTACTTAGTATGTCACTAAACATGTGTGGCATGCACTTGGAACAGCCCACCTATACTAGTATTATTATTATTACTAGCAGGGCCCGTGGAAAATCCATGGGATTCTAGGGAGGGTGGGAGGGGGTTGTAAATAGATAATGTGATATCGATTTTTTTTATTTTTTTTTATTATTTATTTATTTATTTTTTTTAATTATAATTATTATTATATTTTTTTAAAAGATAATCTGTGCTAGATGATATTATTTCTCTTCATTGTATAGGCCTACTTTTTATCATTTTATAATTTTTCTTCTTCTTTTCATTTATATTTTACTCGTTAGAATACCAACCTTTTGTTTGCTGTCCCATCATGTATCGTTTTGAATTTTTTAATTTTTATCTGAATCATGTAACAAAACTTGAAAACTGGAAGAAAACAGTGAAATCAATAATTTGTAATAAAAATTGATGCAGATATTTTAGACTTTACTTTCGTTTTCATTTTCGTTATTTACGATTATTGTCGTCACTTCGTTCCAATTATTCTCACTATCCCTTTCCCGGATCAAGGGCGTCATTGCAATCCGAGTTTGAGCATCTAGGGGACACAATTACATGTCACTCTCTCTCTAGTTATGCTGTTTCACGGCATGTACTTTCATTGGTGACCGTTTCATTTATTACCTTTTTTATCTTTGACGTTTCATTAAATTATTTTAAAAAGAAGACGATTCGTTGTACCCTTCTCGACTCTTAATCCCTGCTTTAATTCAGTTTCCCCCCACCCGCGCAAAGCGTGGAAGCTTTGACGTTTCATTAAATTATTTAAAAAAGAAGACGATTCGTACGTTCTTGACTCTTAATCTTTGTTTGATTCAGTTTCCCCCTTTGACGTTTCATTAAATTATTACAGAAAGAAGACGATTCATTGTACCGTTCTCGACTCTTAATCCTTGTTTGAATTCAGTCCCCCTCCCCTTTCCACACGCGGAACCTTGACGTTTCATTCAATTATTTAAAAAGAAGACGATTCGTTGTACCGTTTTTGACTCTCTCTTAATCCTTGTTTGAATTCAGTTTCCGGCCTCTCGCGTAGGCGAAGCTGTGACGTTTCATTAAATTATTAGAGAACGAAGCCGATTCGTTGCACCGTTCTCGACTCTTAATCCCTGTTTCATGAAATTTTAGAGAAAGATCGTTTCGTAGTACCGTTCTGGACTATTAATCCTTGTTTGAATAAAGTTCCCCCCTCCCGCACGATGTCAACACAGAGAGAAAGAGAAAGAGAATTAAAAGAAAGAAAAAAAGAAAGATTTTAACCCCAAATCATGGGGGGACATGTCTCCCGTCCCCCAGGATAATGGATTGGTCGACGCCCTGATAGGCCTACGTATATTGTTCTCATACACTTCCCATTATCATTTTGGTTATTTTCACACATTGCTAAGTTAATTTAGTCCTACATGAAAATAATATACAAATTTACAAATATACAATGACACTCGAAGTGACTCGAGGATCTAGCTAAAACTATTCGCATCGAAGGAACATCAAATCGTATTATATTATCCCGAGGGCCATCGCGGCCCGATAGAGAACAGTTCCATTGATGTTCCCGAGTGCGAATAGTTTTAGCTTGTTCCGAGAATGAGTCATTGTATATTTGTTTTATATCCCTTCCACCTGTAGGCCTATCATTCCTTGGACACTTCTGTAATAGCATGTACTGTACTCACATTCACATCACATTCAATAAAGAAATAACAGAAAACAACAATTCATTGCACGGCTCAAACATGAAACATTGAAGAATCTAAAGACACGCTATACAGCCTGCAGTATTACAGGTACAGCAGTAGAGTGCTGCAGTTACCGCACAGGGTAAATTGCGTGGCGTGACTGGCCTGACACCGCGGGAGTTGCCCGTGCGGAGGCATTTGATATTACCTAAGCTCGCTGAATTTTTCTTCTCTTCAGTTATATGGTCTCGACAATTACAATCTATTTGCGTTATTATTGTTGTGATTTCAATGTAGTTTTCATGAAAAGACCAATAAAGCAGAAGCTTGGACTATGATTATGTTGGCATGGTCCACAGAATTTGTACAAATATATTCAAAGTAAAGATTTTACGCGAAAAATCGGACTGTTTGTGCCAATATATTGTAACCGTCGCATGAATTAACTCGACTGTGTGTGTACGTGTGTGAGCGTAGAACCACGTATTACGTTGACGTCAGTTTGGCTGCTGCGTATATATAGCAAGATGCCTCACACGGGATAGGCCCAACCCATCGCATCATGCATGTGCTACGCTACATGACGTGAGTGGAGTGTCTCTTGATAAAGTATCTCTTTGATTAGACTGCATATAGCAAGATGCCTAACACGGGATAGGCCCTACCCTTTGCGACGTGCATATTTGCTACAACACATCATGGACTGGACTGTCTCTTGATAGTGTGATCTCTTTGATTAGACGTGCAGAGGGCGGGTGCACGCCTCGCTGACTCACTCTCGCGGGTTCGTCGCCTCCTTGCACGGACGACGCCGGCCGTGCTCTCGTCCGCCCGTCCTCCCGGGGACCCCGAAACCACCTTTTAACCACTGGATGGCGACCACGGGGTCGACGTGGCACGCGGCATGCGCGAGCGGGGCCGCTTGGAATTGTGTCGCGGGTAGGGTCGAGGAAATACGGGTTTGATGTCAAAAAATTCACATTAGCAGACCGTTACGTACCCCCGCGGCGATTTTGCGTATTAATATATAGATTTATATACCTCTCTTTAGAAATCTAGCCATCTGTTTGGTCGAAATTAGAGTCGTGATTTTAGCCATGCCCGCCTACCAGTCAATAGTCGGAGAGCTGGAGAGTAGATCGAGGGACGCTAGAGAGAGAGAGAGAGATGATCATGTCAGCTGGCGCGCCAAAAACCGGCCTGCGCCTGCACGGCGCGCCACTTTATATCACTAATCTTTGCACACATCACCTGTAAGTTGTGTGACCCTCTACCAGGTCAGTGCTACTTCAGAAACGGAAGCTTCCCGAAAATCCCATTGATGGGTACTTCACCGAGAGATGGCGCTGTGCGCCATTCACTGAGAAAAGGCAGGGATTTCAGTAGTGTAGACCTGCTTTAAAAAATGCCCTCATACCTGCCTACCAGACTATAGTCTTTTAAAAATGCCCTCATACCCGCCTACCGGTCAATAGTCTTTTAAAAAATGCTCCCATGCTGCGATCCCCATTGGTTTACGTGTTAAAATTTTCTTTGTGCGAACACGGATACCATACAGTGCTTTTTGTTTGCGATTCCCAAATGATTGTAAGATTCAGTCATCTTTCCAGCGAAGATTAACAGACAGTGTCTCAGATTTTCTGTGACTGCTTTAATATTCGAGGCATAGCAGTCATATCTATATTATCCCCTTGCCGACGAAGTCAGAGGGGATATACATGTAGTAACGCTGCCGTCTGTCCATCCTTCCTTCCGTCCGTCCGTAACAGATCTGGTTTCCATTTAATAACCTTAGTAATGTTTGACAGATTTTAGTAAAATTTGATATGAAGGTACATGGTATCAAAACACAGCCTAAGTTCAATATCGGGGTATGTAGGTCAGAGGTCAAAGGTCATAGCTCATTAAATATGCGTACAAAAGCTAATTACAGTGTATGTATTCGAAAATTTGGTTTCCATTTGATTATTTTAGTAATGGTTGACGGATTTTAATGAAAATTGATATGAAGGTACATGGTATCAAAACACAGCCTAAGTTCAGTTTCGGAGTATGTAGGTCAAAGGTCATAGCTCATTAAATATGCGAAGAAATCTGGCCTCCGTTCGATAACTTTAGTAACGTTCGACGGATTTTAATGAAATTTGATATCAAGGTACATGATATCAAAACACAGCCTAAGTTCGATTTCAGAGTATGCAGGTCAAAGGTCATAGCTCATTAAATATGTGGAAAAAAAGCTAATTATGTATTTAAAAAATTTGGTTTCCGTTCAATGTTTAGTAATGTTTGTGGATTTTAATGCAATGTGATATGATTAAGGTTCATGTTATCAAAATACAGCCTAAGTTCGATTTTGGAGTATGTAGGTCAAAGGTCACAGGTCATAGCTTGGTTCGCTGACCATGAAATAAACTGCAAAAGTTCCAAACTTGAAATAGGATTACTGAGTCTTTATTAGCTCCTCAATGATGCTGAGTGAAGAGTATGAAGACAACAGAAACAATTCAATCTGTAATGAAAATCAGATGCACAGAAATACAATAAATTAATAAGTATTGCACGATTAAAGTTTCCTTTGTTTTCTTCTTTCTGTGTGCCTCTAATACAACTTAATAAACTTGTACTCATAAATATACAACACTTGTATATTAAATACCCCAACTGTTCTAAGCTTGAACCTTGTATTTTGGTAGCCATACATAAACGTGCATAAATTTGCATTTGCATTATTTAAAGCAACTAGCTTGGTTTAACATTTGTCACTACAAATGTATACTTTCATAAACATCTCTAAAATGCCTAACGAAAATAAATGCTTCGGCTGAAATCCAAAAGCCTATCTCACTATATGTTTAATCCCATCTTTCCAAAATATCGACCCAATCTATAAGTCAACACTTGTTCTTAATAATTCACATAAAAGTTATGACTGACTTCCTTTATCAGAACTATACTCAATTTGTCTTCACAAACCCATAATTCATAACTCTCTGATTATGTTATAAAGATAACTCAAAAACCTGAAGGCTACTTTCACTGCATAGCCTCATGTGTAAAGCTTGGCTTTTGCTTTGTGCATAATTAATTAGGTCCACATGCACACCCTGCAAAGTGCACACTACTTGCTTGTAAATTACATTTCCCAAAATCTACATCAATATTTCACAGCAAAACTTCACTTGCACGGACTAAATAAACCCAATGCAGGTCAATATAAATTGACCAAAACTCATCTAAATTATGGACATTTTCTCTTATTTCCCTTTACATTTATCCACTTTTACTCTGCGCCAAAACGGCAACAAATTCTAATTATTCTACAGTAATGTCACTGGCATAGCACCGTACGTATAAGTTTCACTTGCACACATGCGTTTCAATGTTCACTGAAGTTGAACGAATGAAATTCAACATCTCATTTACACATTTAGCATAACTTTATCTCTATTATCAGAAACTCACTTCTTTGGCCGGAACTAAGCAATTTACTGCCGAAACACGGGGCTCACTAGTGTCCATTTATAACAGGACAAAATGAAGAAAACTGGGAAAACTGGGAAAACTGGAGAGCTCATCCCCAGTGACCTGGACTTGACGCTCGACAGACTCCACGAACAAGTGTCTAAAATGGCGACCCTAATTATCAAAGTCGAATTTAAGGTGTCCTTGAAAAACAAACACTCAAAGCAAAGGATGATTTTAATAAATCCCACTATAAAAACATTGATCATTAATACAACAATACTGTCAATGTTAAAATTGCCAATTCACCTTCTATTGAATCCTAAATGCTTCATTAAGGCTAAAAGAGAATGAATATCTTGCTTTTCTGTTATTATAATGAACAAAATGAACCTTTTTTCTCATCTCATGAAACAAACAAACTGCACTCTAAAAATCTCCACTAAGATTTTCAACCTACTTGAAAAAACCACAAAATAAATTTCGCTCAGCGAAACATAGCTCATTAAATATGCAAAAATTCCTAATTAGAAATTGCAAATTGTGTACATGGGAAATAGCTACAGTAATTATGTATGCACAAAAGTGGTTTCCGTTATACCAATTACAATTAATAAAGTTTATTTTCAGATCTTCTCATGGGCCATTCCATATAGTAGTAAACTTTCTGTACATCCAATCCCCAGGTATTAGTAACTTTCTTGCCTAGTAATAGTATAGTTATATTGACTGCTATGAGAGGACTAGCTGTTTCTATATGCTCAAGGGATAGTTGAATCCCCTGCTATCACCCCGAGGCGCGCCTGGGTGGGCGGCGCGCCTCGGGGTGATAGCAGGGATTCAACTATCCAGCGAGCCAATATAGAAACAGCTAGTCTCAGTATTAAAGCAGTCGATATGACTTTTATATGCCGAATTAAAACAAAAATCTACCAAGAATTCTTACCTCAGCCTTTTAGTGAGTAAAAATTTGTTAAAACATCACAGAAAATCTGAAACACTGTTAATCTTCGCTTGAAAATGAGTGAAAGTTTCAATCATTTGGGAATCGCAGACAAAGAGCACTGTATGGCGTTCGCGCTCGCACAAAGACAATTTTAACACGCAAACCAATGGGGATCGCAGGATAATGAGGATGAGGGTAGAAACTTTTAACTAGGCTCTGTGGGCTATTGCTATGCCCTGTGAGTGGGGCATGGCTTGAAATCACGAATCCAATTTCGACCAATCAGATGGCTAGATTTCTAAAGTGAGGTATATAGTCTAATGGAGGTAACATGTTCTGAAGTATATACCGGTAGGCCATTTGTACCTGGCGAGGGGATGCTACGCTTTGCGTTGACTTGTTTCCAGTTGTGATACAAATGTCATGTAAATAGATATGTGCAAAATAAACCCCTGAGGTTGCAAGCATGCATAATCCCAGGCAGTTCCACACAGGCAAGCATGGTGTGAAGATGTATGTTTCTTGTTCTCTGCAAGTTAGAGCCGCACCTTGCCTTAGCTGCATAGGCCAACCTTTTACCCTTGCAAGAACAATACCGCCCTCACGGGCAACAAATTGGGGTAATATGTTTCAATTGTTAACAGTTAATATCACAGGCAATTTATTCTGATATCCCTGGGCTGTGTAAATATTGCATACTCGAGCATATATATACTACAAATTGTTGCTCGAGTGTCACATGATAGCTTCTCAGCCAATAGGATGCTCTCTAACTAATATCCTATCATACCCAATTGATTTATTATTCATTTTACAGTACTGTCAGTGAAATGGAGTTCCTGAAGCTGGCACAGGATATCCATCCATCTTACTACGAGGATGTAGGGATATCTCTAGGAATCTCCTATGCTCAGCTACAGGCAATCCTAAGTGAGAAGTTGAAGAACTTCAAAAATGCCTTAATGGATGTCTTTATGAAATGGTATGTCATGGAGCAACCTCCACACTCAAACAAACGGCAGCTTTTGGCAGACAAACTTAGAGAGATTAACTTGAGGGAACTTTCAGACAGATTACTCCATGAACCTCCAATTCCAAACAGCACAGGTAAACAGATACTAATTCTTGCTACACCAGAAGACATAAAAAACCATGCATAAAACTGAAGTAAGTTTTTACCATATAGAGATAGTCGGGCGTCAATCCCAGGGGGTACGGGGGGACGCGTCCCCACAAATTTTCAGGTGGTGAAATGTCCCCCCTAAGATTTGGGGATAAAATCTTCTTTTTTTTCTCTCTCTCTTTCTATCTGCGTTGACAACGAATCGTCTTCTTTCTCTGATAATCAAATGAAACGTCACAGGTTCTGCGCTTCGCGCGGGAGGGGGGAAACTTTATTCAAACAAGGATTACTAGTCGAGAACGGTACTACGAAACATCTTCTTTCTCTAAAAATTTCAGGAAACAGGGATTAAGAGTCAAAAACGGTACAACGTATCATCTTTGTTGTCTAATAATTATTTAATGAAACGTCAAACGGCTTCCGCGCTACGCGCGAGAAGGTGGAAACTGAATTCAGGCAAGGATTAAGAGTCAAGAACGGTACAACAAATCGTCTTCTTTCTCTAATAATTAAATGAAACGTCACAGCTTCCGCGCTTCACGCGGGAGGGGGAAACTGAATCCAAACAAAGATTAAGAGTCAAGAACAGTACAACGAATCAACTTCTTTTTTTAATAATTTAATGAAATGTCAAAGCTTCTGCGCTTCGCGCGGGAAGGGGAGGGGACTGAATTCAAACAAGGATTAAGAGTCGAGAACGGTACAACGAATCGTCTTCTTTCTCTAATAATTTAATAAAACGTCAAAGTTTCTGCGGGAGAGGGGAAACTAGCTGAATTCAAGCAGGGATAGTCGAGAATGGTACAATGAACTGTCTTCGTTCTCTAATAATTTAATGAAACGTCAAAGCTTCCGCGCGCGAGAGGGTGGAACCTGAATTCAGACAGGGATTAAGAGTCAAGAACGGTACAATGAATCGTCTTCTTTTTCAAATAATTTAATGAAACGTCAAAGCTTCGCGGGAGGGGGACTGAATCCAAACAAAGATTAAGAGTCGAGAACGGTTCAACGAATCGCCTTCTTTCTCTAAAAATGTAATGAAATGTCAAAGATAAAAAAGGCAATAAATGAACCGGTCACCAATGAAAGTACATGCCGTGAAACAGAATAACTAGAGAGAGTGACATGTAATTGTGTCCCCCATGCTCAAACTCGAATTGACGCCCCTGGAGATAGTGAGTGCTCTTTGTTCTACTGTATATACATTTGCCACAATTTACAGAAGTGTCAAATTTTATGAGGCCCCATGTATGTTTTTATAATTTACCCAATTTAATTTATCCTAGATATAGTACAAGTAGTTTGAGTGACAGCAGAATTCAATGTATGTCAGCTTTCTTTACGTGCACGTGTTCTCCAAACAAATTATATTCGTTTGTGTCATCCCATTATGAAACTGTAATTATGCATTCGCCCACCGAAGGTGGAGCCTGATATGTTTTTGGGTGGTCTGTCCATCCGTGATGCTCTTCTGCTATTGCGATATCTCAAGAACCACTTGAGGTATGAACTTCATACTTCGTGTTATCATGCATCACCAAAGTGAGATGAAGTGATTAGATTTTGGGATAAGTAGGTCATTTCTTGACCGATTTTGATTTGGTTTGCCTTATCTGGTAGAGCTAAATTTGGAACACTAAACTTCTACACAGAATTTTTAGGTTTTGCTCCATTGATTATTTATGGTACTTTATGCAAATTTATTCCAAAAATAATTAAAAAAATCACAAAAAATGCTTCTTCTCCTTCATATTGTGACCGATTTTGATTTGATTTGCTGTATATCATAGAGCTAACTTTGGTACACTATATCTCTTCGCAGAATTTTGAAATTTTTCTCCATTAATTAATTATGGTAATTTATGCAAAATTTATTCCAGAAAAAACAAAAATTGCTTCTTCTCCCTCATTTCTTGACCGATTTTGATTTGGTTTGCTTTGTCTGGTAGAGCTAAATTTGGTTTACTAAAATTCTACACAGAATTTTGAGATTTTGCTCCATTGATTAATTATGGTAACTTATTCAAATTTATTCCAAAAATAACAAAAAATGCTTCTTCTCCTTCATTTCATTTTTAAAGTTTTGTGCAAAATATTAGGATGATTATTTGCAAATTTGATCCCTCACAGAAAACACTTGATTTGTGGATTAAAAAGAGGAGAAAAGAGAGGTTGAAAATTAAATGTTCAGAACGCATTTTGTTTTCAGCAAAGCGCTACTCCCGGGCGCTACTAGCGCAAGGCCAGGATAGGCCTAGGCATGGCAATCACACTGCATACCCCCCCCCCCTTGCACACACACTTTGGTAGTAGGGTTCATGGTAGAACAATGCTCACAGTTATTGTTTATGCTGGTGGCCCAATCTGGCAAAAATATAACAATTTTATAAATGATAGGAAATATCAAGAAATGATAAATGTACTAGCGAATATAAATTTAGAGAAATGGTGGTCGATTTGTAACAGATTTATTTATACCTCTGTCCTTTTCTTATCATAATAAAAGGTGAGTATGTTTACATTTATCTCTTACTAAGTTCAAGTCCTCCTTGTCATAAAACTATATATTTTTCAACCAATTTTCATTCCATTTCCTTTAGTTTCTATTTAATCTTGTACAGCTAAATGAAATTATGTCCCTTCCAGGGCATCAAATCTTTATTTTTTGACCAGTTCAAAAGTGTACCACATAAAATTTATGATATTTGTTGTTGAGAGATGCGGATGAGTGCTACGTCATTGACGTTCTGGTTTTTTTTCTTCAAAATATTAGGTGATTGTCAGGGACACTCTGCATTGCTGAAATGTCCTAGGAAAAATTATTCCAGTGATATTCATCTACTAGTACCTGCATGAATACCGGTACGCAAATTATTCAGATTTTAAATGCCCTTAAAATTGAATGAAGTCATATAAATTCAGACAAACATGTAGGACTCTTTGAGTACATGCACCTAGTCATACATTGTACGTCCCACTATTAGCATTTCAGATGTACCAATGATCAAACTATGTTTATCTATGTATTTTTAGGAGGGCCATCAAAACTGTCAGAATCACAGACCAAACAACTTTCTCCTGAACTGGTTGAGCAGTGTGCAAAAGATTTCAAGTTCAAGTACAGGTCAACTCTCTGTAAGATCAGAGCTGATCCTCTCAAGCCTTCTTCTCTTGTGGGTTTTGAAAAACTACACACAAATCTTGTATTGGAAGAAGAGGATGGAACTGGCAAGCAATCAATAGATTATGAAAAATTTATTGATCTCAATGTCAATGGAGAGTTCCCCAAGCGGATCATGGTTCAGGGAGAGGCAGGGGCTGGAAAAACTACATTCTGTGCCAAGATTGCCTGGGATTGGATTGAAGGGAGGCATTTCAGTCACTTTGTGTGGGTCTTGATTGTTCCTCTACGTGATCATAAGCAACACACTATTGGCGAGATTGCAAAGTCTTATCTGGCCAAAAACAATCGTGCAACAGTTTCTCAGATTACTGAGTATATCCGGTCAAATCCTGACAAGGTATTCATCGCATTCGATGGGCTAGACGAAGTCCGTGGCAAAATCATGAAGACAGAATTACACCAATCACAGCCTACTGATCAAATGCAACTTCAGCCATCACAGCCAAGTGTCGCCTCCTCAGGGGCATGTGGAAGCTCATCTGAGACTGGTGATATTGGACTTGTAGATATTCTTTGTTCAGATCAACTTGCCTCTTGCCCAGTCTTGGTGACCACTCGCCCATGGAGAGCAGTAGAGTTTAGATCAGATGGTGATCTAATTAAGCCCTACACATTCATTCATGTTAATGGTTTCAGCAGAGAGAATTTGTCAGTATACATTCACAAATACTTTCCAAAGAATGATGATAAAGCAAATCAGCTTATCCAGTTCACCACTGATAATGGTGTCATATCTGAAAACATGGCCCACTATCCTATATATGTAGCCATGTTGTGTCTTATGTGGAAAGAACTTGACGAGTCAAAACTAAAGGAAATGAAATCACTGAAAACCTTTTCTCATATATTCAAAGAAATGATTGCCTTTCTAAAAGAACATTATGCTCAGAAAGAGGTGAAGAAAATAGGCAGCCCCTCACTTCTTGCCTATTTGAAACACATTGATGATCTCCTTGGACCGATTGCCAAACAGGCCCTCACTGGTCTGCTAGAAAATACCTTGATTTTCAGTGAAGATGATTTTCAAATATGCCCAGAATCCATGGATGCTGCCTGTCGGGTCGGGATTTTGTCTCAGGAGGAGAGAATTACCACTGACACGGACATGTATAAGAGGAATCCTCATGTGCAATTGCCAGTCGTCTTCCCTCACACACTGTTTCAGGAGTACATGGCTGGAGTCTACCTTGCTTCCCTGTATGAATCAGATCGTAATGAATGCAACAGGCTGATTGAGCAAGTAGTGCTGCCAAGGAAGGAGAAATTTAGGGAGCTCCTGTACTTCACTGTGTCACAAAACAAAAGTATTGCAACCCATGTAATGAACTCGATGCTTCAGGCACTACACATGAACAGAGGGGCTTCACGGAAACAGATAGATTTTATTGTTGATGTAGCCTTTGAGAGTCAGGACCCAGATGTAGCAGCCTTGGTGAAGGACTGGGTTTCATCAAAGGAGCCGACCGCATCCTGGACCACGTCAGCACACACTCAAGCTGGTTATGCATTTATTAGACCACATGTGGTAAGTTTGATCATAGTTCGATAAACAAAATTAGTTCATCCATTTTTTTAACAAGTTCTTACTTTTACGTTGTTTGCAATTTTCTTACAGTACAACAGTATAATTACGGAAAGGTGCTTCAAAGAGGTTAATTTTGAAGAGTAATAATTTGGAAACTAGAACTGCAATCGTAGAACGATAAGCATGCATGCATTGATGCCCATATTTCTATTTCTTTGAGCAGATAAAAGCAACTAGACTTGAATTTGTCACCTGACAAATTAGGTGATACGTATTCTAATACATAATGAACGCATTTTCACAATTTCATATCATCTTATAAAATTATGGTCTATCCATATGTCATGTTTCAACTGTGTAGCATTGGTCATATGGATCTATGGATGATAGATTGAGACAATGCTGTGACCATTGACCCTGTACAATAAGCAGTTACACCATTGACCCTAATTGACATATTAAAAAGGAAGAATGCATTTTCACAATTTCATCTTATTTCATGAAATGCTCCACCTGTCATGTTCTACCTATCTGTCTAGTTTGAGTTTACTATCAACGGTCTCGTTGTCGGATAGTCAACAAGGGAGGGTACCCGGCCATTCAAGGTAAATTAATAAAATGGATTTACCCTTAAACAAAATTACACCCACCGTAAACAGATGATGAATTTAGCGCCCTTTGGAACTAAACAAAAGTTTTGATCAAATTTGTGTACACTTCAATGGGCGCTTGTGCACTTGGTGGTATTCGCCATGACACCCAGTAAAACATGAGAGGGCTTAATTTCGCAGAAAATTTAAAATTCTACCGCGATCATTTTAGCTCGTCATCACAAGTGCATGTAAAAACTGAAGATTGATTTGGACTCGTCGTCTTTGACCACAAATTTCGTCATGATCCCGTTATCAAAATTAAAAATGAATTGTACTAATTTTAATTTAGAGCAAAACCTCCGCTACAACATATACAAATTTGGGAGAAATTCAATAAAGATAAACGATATATGCTAGTCTCGTCAAGTTTCATCCACCAGTACACAAATGTACATGTACATGTACTTGCAGTCTTTACACAGCTCAGAATGACTTGCCTGCCAGCTAGCTATAGCATTTACCAATGCCAGCACTAACACATAAGAAATGCACTCATGAAAAGAGTTCAATGGGAATCCCTATATAGAGGGTACTCCAAATGAGTAATGGAGATACCCCCCAAAAGGAGGGAAACAATTTGTCATTGACTGGAGAAGCCAGGGGGGCACCTTTGCACCACATAATTCCTATCTAAGTTACTACATCAATTCCAATTTATAACATTAATATTAGAGATATTGGTTAGAGTTAATTTATTCAAGGAAGTTTTTTTTGTAATTAACGGGGTAAGGAAATTATTTATCTTATGATCAACAACATGAATGGAAAAAAATAGAAAGCACATGTAGTGAAACATTGGGTAAATAGCAATATTGTTCTCATACTTTGGATTAATACAAAATCTCAATTTAGGCTTCATCCAAAGAATAAGGAGAGATGATTCATGCCCTGATTTTGGACTCTCTGGTGCCTTTTTGTGTCTGCCACATTCGAATTTGCATAATCCATACGACTTGGGATTAAGGATTGTATATATAACATGTTTTGGCATTAACTAAAAGTCAGATACATGTGTACATGTATATCTTAATCCTAAAAATATTATGTAGGTGAAAGTTAGGTGTTTCTTATTATTGTTATTATTATCATTATTATTATTAATCCATGTAAATAGAATAAAATATTTTCCCTACATGTAAGTGTAACACTCTATTGTTATAATATGCCTCCGCAACGAAGTAGCCGGAGGCATTACGTTTTCGTGTTGTCCGTACGTCCCGGTCTCCTGATCGCATTATCTTAAGAACCGATTGATAGATTCCCGCTAAACTTGTATTTTGCAGAGCCAATGTACTGATTATATTTTGGGGTCATGAGGTCAAAGGTCCTGGGGCTCATTATGTATGCAAAAATAGCTTGTGATCGGATGGATTACTATCCAACTCAGGACATGTATGTATCTTGCAAAGCCAATGATCTGATTAGAATTTTGGGCCATGAGGTCAAAGGTCATGGGACTCATTATGTATGCAAAAATAGCTTGTGATCGCATTATCATTGGAACCGATGGATGGATTACTATCCAACTCAGGTCATGTATGTATCTTGCAAAGCCAATGATCTGATTAGATTTTGGGGTCACGAGGTCAAAGGTCACAGGGCTCATTATGTATGCAAATATAACTCGTGATCACGTTATCTCAAGAACCGATTGATGGATTACCAGCAAACTTGGGTCATGTATGTATCTTGCAGAGCCAATTAACTGATTAGATTTTGTAGTTATGAGGTCAAAGGTAAAAGGTTATGGGGCTCATTATGTATGCAAAAATAACTTGTGAACTCATTGTCAATAGAACCGATGGATGGATTACTATCAAACTTCGGACACGTATGTATCTTGCAGAGCCAATGAACTGAATAGATTTTAGGGTCATGAGGTCAAAGATCAAAGGGTCATACATGTATATGAAAAATAGCTTTTTATCTCAATATTCTGAGAACCTGTTAATGGATTACAACCAAACTTGCAATTTTTAAAATTGCTTCTGTTTTGGTTTGTAAAATCGCTCTATGGGGGAGGCATCATTTTTTACTGCTTGTAGTCGTTTTTTCTTCTTCTTCATTCACTGATCAAAATGTTTCCTGAGACCGGTACTTTTAGTAATACCAATAGTAGTTGATATTTTATTTCTCATCTTTCAAACAAATAATAAGAAAAATCTGTTTCCTTTACAGCTTGCATAACTAGGACAGCTGTAACTCGTATGGCCCAAGTGACTCGGATGGCTCGGCCAACCGAGGCAACTCAAATGACTTGGACAACTGGGCCAACTTGGGCAAGTGCTCCGTTATGTACCGTAACCCTCCAGTCTCTGGATATCATCAACCTGCCATGCATGTCGAGATGGCACTTTCAGATGCACCATACAACTAATGATTCTAGAGCTGGCAAGATCTAGCAGACCTCAGCCTATAGTCAGGATCATTCCACTATAGGATTCCATTTAGCTTACACTTATCGACCAATTCTATGGAACAGAACAAATTCTTCATGTAGGCCAGGTTCTTCCAGTTGGGTATCGCATTCAGCCAGTTTTTCATCTCCAATCCAAAGTACAAGCAGTACCGGTAGATATAAAGACTTTCATGTTGGCAATACATCAGATTATAGATACTGTATCAGGCCTTAAATTTCAATATTTTTAGGGCAAGGCCACTTTTCTGTAGGGCACATTCCTATATTACAGCACAAATAGGAAGAATTTGAAAGGGCACAAAAAATCTCCAAGGCCAATGAGAGGGGCATTGAGGCCAATCAAAAGGGCATCCAAGGCCATGGCCTTGGTGGCCTTGGATTAATTTAAGCCCTGCTGTATATCAATTCTCTTATATCGTGTCCACACACAAAACAATTTATCCCAAAACTCTATAACGATACGTCGTATAAAGAATCATCGTATAAATTCCAGGGTGTCCACACACAAGAAACGTCGTATAAAGAATCATCGTATAAATTCCAGGGTGTCCACACACACAAGAAAGTAATCCCAAAACTCTACAGCGAAATGTTGTATAGGTGCGCAGTTTGCTACTGCGGTCATGAAATGGAAGCGGAAATGAGAGGTCAGGTCTCCTTTCGCGATCCGACGTTAAGCCCGCCCAGTTAGACTAGTTCCGTCCACACACAAAATTTCCGTGATTAAGCGTGATTAGGCGTGATTAGTTATTGAGTTCTAGTTCGAAACGATGCCCAAACCTGCGTTTCGTTATACGACGTTGCGTTATACGACGTATCGTTAGTAAGCGTCCACACACACAATTTCATCATATCACTATCGCGAAACGGTATAACTATCGCGAAACGGTGTAACTAATCACGCCTAATCACGGAAAATGTTGTGTGTGGACAGGGGGTTAGACATACAGAGAAGGTAGGAGCAGTCGGAGCAGGCCTTACAAGAGGCAAGCTACTTGTACTCAGTCAAGAGTTCCACAGGAAGGTCCTGAAATTCCAGAGAAGCCATCAAAGTATGAAGTCTAGTTGCTATGGTATCAGTAGAGTAAGACAGTGTCCCACTAAAACTTCATCTTGACTTTTGTATGCATGATACAGGGCTTCACACTAACTATTTTGTGGGGAAAAGAGGTCCAGATTTAACTTTTTACAGTCTGTATGCATGAGCCCTACCAGTAAGTAAAAACTTCCAAATTTGGGGGGTCCGGACCTAGATTTTGGGCGTCCATGTGTCCTGGCTAGCCTGCTGGTTTCAAGTCCTGGACTGTTAAGCAAGAAATTTGGGGTAAAAAGTGGTAATTTTTGGCCATGTTTGCAAACGTTTGAATATTTGTAAAAAGGCAGTTTTCTTCTCTTTCACCTAAATGAGTACAGCTAGTCCACTATCTGGTGTTAGAATAAAAAATTCTCAAGAAAGGGATCATAATTTTGTCACAATGTTCAAAAACATGTAAAATGCTTATGTAGAAAGTGATGCAATAATTGTACAGTCAAACCTGCTTTAGTGACCACCTGTCTACAAAGACCACCTGTCTACAAGGACCACATATTTTGTTTCCCTTGAAAACGGTTTCTCATTGAAACATGTACTAAAGGAACCTGTCTACAAAGACCACCTGTCTACAAAGACCACTTTTTGTGTTTCCCTTGGGCGGTCGCTATAGACAGGTTTGACTGTATACGCTTTGTGAATGTGTACTCAATAAGCCCAACACAGAGTAGTATCAAGAGCCCATTGTGTACTGTTTATGCAGAAAGGGGTCATGTTTTTCTGGAAAATGTTTTTGAGAAAATACTTTAATTAGGGGGTCATTTTTTTACTTGGCTATGATCATGCATTATGCCTGTGTATTGAAGGTTACAACACCGGGGACTAGTAGTTATAATGATAATAACAGTGGCTTCTGATATAGTGCACACGCCATCATGCCACGACACTCCTGGCGCTCAAACATTATGACCCTGGTTCTAGGCGGCGGCCATATATGTAGCACTTTGGCATATCGGGTGCCTATTTATACCTGGGTGGAGAGTGGCAAATGTGAATTAATGCCTTGTCAAGGATGTTGGTGCATTAGACAGTTTATGTAGTGCATGTACCAAGTACAGGTTGTATATGTGTATTGTAGACTTTTACCATTTTGTTTTAGGTGATTTGCATGCAATGTATGAAATACCACTCAACTTTCACAAAGTGAGTTATGATAATATTTCAAATTATCTTCTCAAAATATCACTGTATATGTCAATGTCATGATTAAGTAGAATCTAAATTGACTTGTGAAATTGTTACCAGAAATGACCCAGATGTTTAGAGCCATATTGTGGCAACGATCTTATCTTGTCAACGAACTTGAAAGAACTCAATATGATAGTTGAGAACTAGCTTTGTCTGGAAAGGGCTTATGTCATGGCCTGAGTTATCAGTGTGATATTTAATTGTATCCCCCGGCAGTATGCCGGTGGGGTACTTTAATTGGATTCAGCAGCGTTACGCCGCGTCATATTCTTGTGTGCGCTTTAACTGCCACATTCCTTGACGGATTTTTTTTCAAATTTTGTATGGAGGTGTATCTTGGTATAATCTACACACCTATAACTTTTGGTAATGCCGCCCTCAGTGTTCCGTCTTCTATAGGGTAAAAGGCCATATTTTTGTGGATGGTTTGTGTGCGCTCTATAGGCCACATTTCTCAAGGGATTTTGTTCAAATTTTGAACGAAGGTGTATCTTGGTATAATCTAGAAGCCTATAGATTTTGGTGATGCTGCCTCTAGTGTTCCGTCTTTATAGGGTCAAAGGTCATATTTTGATAGATGTCTTATGTGCACTCTAGTGTGCGCTCTAACTGCCACATTCCTTGACGGATTTCTTTCAAATTTTGTATGGAGGTTTATCTTGGTATAATCTACACACCTATAACTTTTGGTGATGCTGCCCCAATTGTTCCGTCTTCTATAGGGTAAAAGCCCATATTTTTGTGGATGGTTTGTGTGCGCTTTATAGGCCACATTTCTCAAGGGATTTTGTTCAAATTTTGAACGAAGGTGTATCTTGGTACGATCTACAAGCCTATAGATTTTGCTGATGCTGCCTCCAGTGTTCCGTCTTTTATAGGGTCAAAGGTCATATTTTGATAGATATCTTGTGTGCACTCTAGTGTGTGGTCTAACTACATCATTTCTTAACAGATTTCTTTCAAATTGAGTATGGAAGTGTATGTTGGTAAAATCTACGCACCTATAGTTTTTGGTGATGCTGCCACGAGTGTCCCGTGTTTTATAGGGTCAAAGGTCATATTTTGTTGGGTGTCTAGTGTGTGCTCTGCAGGTCATATTTCATGACAGATTTCTTACAAATTTTGAAAGGAGATGTATCTTGGTACAATCTACACATCTACACTTTTGGGCGATGCTGCCCTCATTGTGCCGTCTTTTATATGGTCAAAGGTCATATGTCTTTTATGCGCTCTAACTGCCACATTTCTTGACACATTTCTTTCAAATGTTGTATGGAGGTGTGTCTTAGTACAATGTACACATCTTTAGTGTTTGGTGATTCTGCCACCCGTGTTCCGTCTGTTATAGGGTCAAAGGTCGTATTTTGGTGGCTGTCTTTTGTGCGCTATGCAGGTCATATTTCACGACGGATTTATTTTAAATTTTCTACAGAGATGCATTATACTCTAATCTACACACATATTGGTTTGGTGATGCTGCTCCTATCCTAGTCTTGACAATAGTCCGAGCCACTAGTGGCGATCTCTACATCATCCTTTTGTTTCAGGGAGGGGAGAGGGGATCTTTGTCCCTCCTTCGAACATGAGGATGACACAAAATCGCTGTCACTGCCGGGGGATACATTCGCATTGCGCGGCAATACAGATTGCGATATTTCTAGTTTGACATGGATTGTTGTTTGTAAATTTAGAAATACATTCGGTTCTAGATTTTAAAATCCATGTGCGGAAAAAATTTCCGAGATTTTTTCACATCATTCCAGTAGTGTAAATATGCTGCTATAATTTAAAGATACATTTCTCTTTTGTCAATGTAACATGCCTGAGTTATCAGTGTAATATTTAATTTGAAATGGATTATTGATTTACATGTTTACTTTAACTACATTCACCAGTACTATATTAAATCCATTTGAGGAAATATTTTCCAGGATTTTCTTTACATCACTCCAGTGTACATGAAAATATGCTACTATAATTGTACAATACATGTTTATTCTAATTGTATTCAGTACTGGATTTCAATGATGTTGATGATACATATTCCAGGGTTTTCTTCGCATCATTAAAATTGATTATGCAATGTTAAGATACATGAATATTTTGAACTTCTATATGTTTGCCATACTTGCATTGTAAATAAGTTTGATATTTTAGTAAGTTTGCATTCCTGATTGGCTTATAACATACAAACGTACATACTACTCTTATGAGCGCTCCGTTACCTTGCCTTTTGATCACCATTCTCTAATTAAGTGATGTCATTTTTATAATCCACTTTGATTTTCATAATAGACAATGCGAATTTCTCAGATCTGTGAGTTAATTCTGAATTATGTCATGCAAATGATGTACTAAACATGTCTTTCTATGTATATCGGATGATCATGAATTACTGAAATAAAGTTTGCAGTGCCTTAGATATTTCAAAACTTTGATGTACAATTAAAGGAGACAAAAGAATGTGCTAGTTGTTGTATGATATAACTTGTGCAAAAGTGATTTAGACTCTTCTCTGCGCGCATCTGATGCAAAGACAGCCTAAAAGTAATCGAGAGGGCCGGCCAACTCCAAAGATTGGCAAATAGCCAAATACCCACAATTTTATGTAACAAATATTGCATACATTTCATTGTTCAGTGTAATATGTATTCACCTCCAAATTCAGAATTCTCCTAGTGCCATTATATTTCACCTTCACCCTATGGCCCCAGTGAAACATAACATCACTCTGGAAATTCTGAATTTTTCGGTTCATATACATACATGCGTACATATATATGTATACATGTATTAGTAATCTATGCAAATGTGATTACCGTACTTAATGAAAATGCAATGATATGATAATTTCCTCTGCCATTTAATTAGATATAAATTGTTATTAATTTTTTTCTTATAAATTTTAGCACATCTTTTCCTACATTCTCAGAAAAAATGATGATTATATAAGACTTCAAGTAATTTCATGAAAATGTCAAAATGGTTGATAGTAAATCTGATACATGTAAATGATATGTAACTATTTTTGATAGATGTGGGTTAGCAACTGCTGCACCAATATTTATACTTCATAATTGATGTGTATTAGTTTGATAGCATTGTTCTTTAAGTCT
This sequence comes from Mesocentrotus franciscanus, assembly GCA_037976565.1. Taxonomy (NCBI): domain Eukaryota; kingdom Metazoa; phylum Echinodermata; class Echinoidea; order Camarodonta; family Strongylocentrotidae; genus Mesocentrotus; species Mesocentrotus franciscanus. The sequence continues at coordinate 29,743,624 of CP137680.1, read as the reverse complement.
TGTGTGTTTGATTGGGTTTTTACAGACGTGTATCAATCAGATATGATTATTTACGTCTGGGGACCGACCTTTAACGTCACCATCCGAAAGACGTGACTCAGTTTCGAACCTGCGTCCTCGGCTGAATCAGTTTGTAACTTCCACTGTTAGCTGGATTACAGGCGCACGCCACAACGCCTAGTTCTTTAAGTCCCTGATACAAAGTGTATTTATACCCTTCAACCTAATCTGCTACTATGCAAATTCTACTAATGCTACCAGGAATCTGTTAGAACGTCCTAGATAGGTAGCAAAACACATCATAGCCGTTGATTTACCATCAATCGATGATCTGTACCAGAATAATGTCTTTTCTAAAGTGAAACAGATAATGCAGGACCTGTCGCATCCACTGAGTGAGAACTTTAACTTTAACAGATCAGGAATTAATGCACCTCACCTGTGTGCACCACGAACTCAACGTGCATGTTTCTGACGATCCTTTGTCCCTGACTCTCATCCATCTATTTAACTCCAAAGCAAGACGAGTTTCCGCACCATCATGAAGTTACCTTATAAATGTACAACAGTGTACAGATTTGTCATCTCTCTCTCATTCTCTACCCCCCCCCCTCTCTCTCTCCATCTCTCTTTCTCTTCTCTCCCCTGTATTTTTGCTAAATTTCCTACTTGTGCACTTATATTGCCAATACATATAGAAGATATCATACATGTATCTAAATTATCAATAATCAATTAAGCCACAAATGTACTGGATTGTCTATATATATATAACACAACATGATCTAGCCACACCATATCAATGGCACTGCATGTAATATTTTGATAAATAATATACAAATAATGAATGCTTACGTTCAATAGTGCAAATATTTTCAACTCATGAAAATATTTGCACTATTGAACGAATGAAAAACATTCATTATTTGTTTTATACAACATCTTTCAACAAATGATGCTTTGCTCCTTATATTAAAGATAAATTAAAGTTGGAGTCGGGCCTTTTCGAGTACATTCCGATTGCCTTCGCGTCAGATGCGCACAGCTAATATAACAATGGGATACGCGCAGGGCATAGAAGTACGCAGTCTGCATATAACCAAAAATGCACGCTCGTTGAATAGTTCTACGGCGAATAGTAACAATAATGCTCGCCCGTGCAATAGTATATCTATTGAATATCATGTGACCAACAATCCTCCAATCAAAGGACAAGGATCTACTTAGGTGTTGTATAATATTGGACAAGTAATAACATGCAGTAAGTAAGTAGCTAAGTAACTACTATAGATAATAGAAATGCTAATAATAATGATAATGATAATAATGATAAGCTCATTTTGTTGATAAACTTTATGATGGAATTGATTGTAAGGATGATGATATATTTCAAGTACTTAATATTATGTTATATATTTGTATTTTGTTTCATCATGATTACTTGTACCAACCAGTGGAAATCAATTTTTCTGATATGGACAATAAATAACCTATAGGCCTACATATGTCATAAGAAGTCATGATTCTAAGTTGAATAAAAAAGGAAGATTTAAGTATACCTTCTGTATGTCTGATCTCTTTGTCCGATGTGAAATCTAGGAGAGACATGGGAAGACGATGAGAGAGAGAGGGGGGTAGGGAGGAAGCAAGATCGAGAGAGGGGGGCTAGGGAGGAAGGGGAGAGGTGAGAGAAATATACACATTTAAACTTTAAAAGGGAGTGAGCAAGAGAAAAAATAGAGAGGAGCAGAAAAGGGAGATGCTAAGAAAAAACAAATGACAATGTAAATGAGTGAGAGAAGAGATTTTTTTTAAAGGGGGGATTTTAAAAGAAAATAGACAGGGACAGAGAATGGGAAACGGTGATAAGGATTACTTTGGAGGGAGATTGAATGAAAAGATAGAGACATGGTGAGAGGGAGCAGAGAACGGGGAGGGAGAGAGAGAGCAATATTGATAAAGAGATACGAAGAAGGTTGATGAATTAGGAAGAGGGGGTGTGGGGGAGAGATACCTGCATGTAGCAATGAGTGATAATGGGGGTGAGAGAGAACGAGCAGGAGAAACGGTATAAATAGGGTGATAAAAAGAGGTAAGAAACATTCATGATTGTATAGGTAGACTGAGAGGAAAGGGGAGTAGAGGAATGCAAGAGAGCTTAGAGGAGCAGAAATAAGGGAGATGTACCGGGAAACAGAATATGGAGGGATGAGACATGAGTTAGAGGCATATATTAGCTAGAGAGAGAGAGAGACGCACATACAGACAGACAGAGAGGGAGAGAGAGAGAGAGGGTGAGGGCCGGGGTGGATAGGTCGTATTCAAATGAATGGGATTGAGGTGGAAAGAGAGGGGAGAGATATGATTGGGCTACTTTTGGCGACCATTAAGGATTCGGGTGAAGTAAGCCAGGAAAACAATAGAATTCGCGCTATGGTGTCTTCAAAAAGAAAAACGAAAAATGAATGTGTAACATGGGTGATAAAGAGAAGATAAATTAGATAAAAGCTTGTACAAGGGTAGTGAGCCCATTTTTTTTTTTTGGCACCCGAAAAAAATAGTGAGCTCTAAATGCAATCTGAAACAGCAAGTCCCAAACAACTTGCTTCGGCATGTGACATATATGAGAGTAATTATCACCTTTAAATTGGTGTAGGCCATTATTTAGTTAAAATGTCATACGATAGTTTTAAAAGCCGTCAAAGTATAAAACGCAGTTTGTCCAATTATTTTCTGTATACAGCGCATGAACCCCGTAAATGCCGGTTTCAGCTCAAAATTCAATCTAAAACAGTAAGTCCCAAACAACTTGCTTCGGCATGTGACATATATGAGAGTAAAGAGTAAGATATCACCTTTAAATTGGAGTAGGCCATTATTCAGTTAAAATGTCATACGATAGTTTTAAAAGCCATCAAAGTAGAAAATGATTTTTGTCCAATTATATACACTTGAAATGCCCGGATAAACCCCGTAAATGCCGCTTTCAGCTCTAAATTCAATCTGAAACAGTAAGTCCCAAACAACTTTCTTTGGCATGTGACATATATGAGAGTAAAGAATAACGTCTCAGCTTTAAATTGGTGTAGGCCATTATTCAGTTAAAATGTCATACGATAGTATTAAAAGCATCAAAGTAGAAAATGATTTTTGTCCAATTATACACTCGAAATGCCCGGATAAACCCCGTACATGCCGCTTTCAGCTCTAAATTCAATCTGAAACAGTAAGACCCAAACAACTTGCTTCGGCATGTGACATATATTAGATTAAAGAGTAAGATATCACCTTTAAATTGGTGTAGGCCATTATTTAGTTAAAATGACATACGATAGTTTTAAAAGCCGTCAAAGTATATAAAACGCATTTTGTCCAATTATTTTCTGTATAGTGCGGATAAACCCCGTAAATGCCGGTTTCAGTTCTAAATTCAATCTGAAACAGGAAGTCCCAAACAACTTGCTTCGGCATGTGACATAATAATATGAGAGTAAAGAATAACATATCAGCTTTAAATTGGTGTAGGCCATTATTCAGTTAAAATGTCATACGATAGTTTTAAAAGCCATCAAAGTAGAAAATGATTTTTGTCCAATTATACACTCGAAATGCCCGGATAAACCCCGTAAATGCCGCTTTCAGCTCTAAATTCAATCTGAAACAGTAAGTCCCAAACAACTTGCTTCGGCATGTGACATATATGAGAGTAAAGAATAACGTCTCAGCTTTAAATTGGTGTAGTCCATTATTCAGTTAAAACGTCATACGATAGTTTTAAAAGCCATCAAAGTAGAAAATGATTTTTGTCCAATTATACACTCGAAATGCCCGGATAAACCCCGTACATGCCGCTTTCAGCTCTACATTCAATCTGAAACAGTAAGTCCCAAACAACTTGCTTCGGCATGTGACATATATGAGAGTAAAGAGTAAGATATCACCTTTAAATTGGTGTAGGCCATTATTTAGTTAAAATGTCATACGATAGTTTTAAAAGCCGTCAAATTTTAAAACGCATTTTGTCCAATTATTTTTTGTATAGTGCGGATAAACCCCGTATTTCCCGGTTTCAGCTCTAAATTCAATCTGAAACAGCAAGTTCCAAACAACTTGCTTCGGCATGTGACATATAATGAGAGTAAAGAATAACATATCAGCTTTAAATTGGTGTAGACCATTATTTAGTTAAAATGTCATACGATAGTTTTAAAAGCCGTCAAAGTACAAAACGCATTTTGTCCAATTATTTTCTGTATAATGCGCATGAACCCCGTACATGCCGGTTTCAGCTCTAAATTCAATCTGAAACAGGAAGTCCCAAACAACTTGCTTCGGCATGTGACATATATGAGAGTAAAGAGTAAGATATCACCTTTAAATTGGTGTAGGCCATTATTCAGTTAAAATGTCATACGATAGTTTTAAAAGCCATCAAAGTAGAAAATGATTTTTGTCCAATTATACACTCGAAATGCCCGGATAAACCCCGTAAATGCCGCTTTCAGCTCTAAATTCAATCTGAAACAGTAAGTCCCAAACAACTTACTTCGGCATGTGACATATATGAGAGTAAAGAATAACGTCTCAGCTTTAAATTGGTGTAGTCCATTATTCAGTTAAAACGTCATACGATAGTTTTAAAAGCCATCAAAGTAGAAAATGATTTTTGTCCAATTATACACTCGAAATGCCCGGATAAACCCCGTACATGCCGCTTTCAGCTCTACATTCAATCTGAAACAGTAAGTCCCAAACAACTTGCTTCGGCATGTGACATATATGAGAGTAAAGAGTAAGATATCACCTTTAAATTGGTGTAGGCCATTATTCAGTTAAAATTTCATACGATAGTTTTTATAACATCCAAATCTATTCTCTTATTAATTCTTTTGCCGTTACCGTCAGCCGACACGTGCAAATTTTTCTTTTTCCTTTTCGATTGTACGATTTAGAGACACTATAGGCCCCATTGTTGGTGGCTAATCTCCTCCTTATTGGTCGCGGGCTTAATGGTCGCCAGTTTCAATGAGCGAGACGGGATGAAAAGGAAGAAAAGACAGAGAGAGAATATGGAGCTTTAGGTGCGGCGAATAAAGAAAAAAAAAAGAGGATTAATTCATCAAAAGGATGAGAAAAGAAAAAGAAAAAGAAAGAAAAAAAAAACTCTTTATCTTAAAACAAACACAAGTTTCTATGTTTAATATTAAAATAAAAATAGAGTAACAGAGTAGACTTTCAATTCAAAGAACTGATTTAGAATAGAAACTAAATCATTTAGGGACCTAACATTCATTCTGAAGTATCATCTCAATTTTCAGCTACATAACATTAATAATTGCTTGAGATAAGGCTAGCTTGTTGTGGCTAAACAGGAAACAATAACAAAGCAAATATGTTCCTTTTCTAAAGTCCGAGGTAACTTGAGTTTGATATACATGATGATGTTTCCTCTTTCAAAGTTTGATGAATTAAAAAAGAAGATAAATGTTCATTGTATGCTTGATATAGACTCTAAAGTCCAGGCCATGGTTCGATGATATTAGTCATTTTTGGTGTACAGTGCAGTCCCACGTGTTAAATGTCGTGTACCGTAGTTTATTCATTCAGCATTCAGCATTCAGCATTCAGCATTCAGCATTCAGCATCAGTGCAGTGTACGGAAGGAAGAACATGTAGTTTCCTGTTGGATCTTCCGGTCGCTTCGTCGAGTGGTGCTTGGTTTTGACCTGAACTGTTATTATTATATATTGCTTGCGTGGTGGGTGGACGCACGGATTGATTTTATGCCCGTTATGGAAGCATTTGGTGTTGGGAATTGGGAGGACCAGTGCTTATTCAAAATAAGTTATGAAGGAATTTAGTGATGGTGGGGAGCTGAGATGACAAATGAATGGAGCCTATTCCAGGATTCCACTACTCTCTGACTGAAGCTGTTTCTTCTTAGGGCTGCATGTGTTGCTTCTTTGCTTATTATACAGCTTCTGGTGGTGTCCTCTTGCATGTAGCTTCATGAGGTGCAGATGTGAAGAATGCTGTGGGATCGGAGTTTACGAGGCCGTTCATCAACTTGTACTAAAAGTTGTAGACCTCTATCATATCTCCTCTTATCCTTCGGTATTGCAGAGAGTACATACTGAGGTTTTTGAGTCTGTCCTGGTAGGATAGGTGTTTGATCTCTGGAATTAACTTTGTTGCACTTCTTTGTACCTTCTCGATTTTCACTGCTTCATTCTTGATGGAATTGGAAAAGAAAGATCGAATCGTTATAATGATTATATAGACATCTAACTCCGGGGAGCTCCGACGCGTCGGCATCGGAGCTCCCCGGAGTTAATAGACATCTAGATACGTATTTGGTTTATTTTTTGTTTTTATTCATTCTCAAAGTTATACGTTTTTTCCGTATTAAGTCCTAGTATTATTTATAATATTCTGTTTGTATCTGAACCACGTCGTCTCAATACAGGTTTTACTGTAGTCTAGACCACTCCAGCAAAGCATAGAGAGTCAATACTGCGTATGGACCTCCGTAGCGCTGTACCATGTGCTAATTAGGCAGCAATTTCACACGTGAATAGTCAATACACTTATAACACACAAATGTACACAATCCGATGCCGATAAAACTGTAAGCAAGTTTGACAGTGGACTCACGATTTTACTTTTTAAATTATTCTTTCTAACATCGGTGAGTTGAAAAAATTGTATTTTACTGCTATTTAGGTGTCATCAATTGTCACCAAAGTACCTATTTTGAGTGAAATCAGTTTACCGGTAGTTGTGCACAGACAGCCACAGTGGTGTTTGAAATGTTGAGATCAATAAAACAGGTTTTAATATAATTCTGTAAATTACTTGATACGCATTATTTTAATATTCCTTTTCTTTATATTATAATATAGGACCTCGACTAGTCTATAGTTTTGTTTTGTTTTCTGCTTCCTCTTCATCATGCCTCATTCTCCCCTTGTTTTATCTCTTGTTTTATTCTCCACTTTTCAATTGTTCCTGCATCAGTCCCCATTCCCTAAATTCAAATTATTCTGATCTTTTGTTCATTTTTAAAAAGTTATTAATTCAATAATTTTTTTCTTTTTGGGAGGTTAATTTATTACTTGTTTCTGTAGTGTGACATGAATGCAGACATCAGCGACTGCAGCGCATTAATCATTATAATGTAAAGTGACCTGGTGCCAGCTCTCCCAATTCAAAACTTTGCTCAACCAATCAAATCAAAACGACGTATCCGTGCAAGACAATTTGAAAACTGTAATACCTCAAATGTCATAGACAGACAAGTGACAAACAACAGCAAGTGCTTCAACCCCATCAGAGCACAAACTGAAAGCTACAGGAGCTCATACTTCCCATCTACCATCATTGAGTGGAACCACTTGGACAAAAACACCATAAACTCCACATCAACCAGCACATTCAGGAAGGCCATTGATAGAGCCTTCTAAGTATCCCTGCACCCTCTCTCTACCGATGCGTTTATGCTCAGTAGGGCCCTGTATCGTACACATCCAGATCCAGATCCAGACTTCTCAGAATTGGAGCATCAAAATTTATCTGTATATGCATATATTGATATATTAAATTAGCTCTTTAGTTATAGAATTTGTGTGATTTTTGCAATTAGCATATTGGATGCAT
>CP137680.1:29595693-29735468 GCA_037976565.1 Mesocentrotus franciscanus | reverse complement strand
ACCTACATACTCGTAAATTAAACTTAGGCTGTGTTTGATACCATGTATCTTCATATCAAATTTCATTAAAATCCGTCAAACATTATTAAAGTTATCAAACAAAAACCAGATTCGCATATTTAATGAGCTATGACCTTTGACCTACATACTCTGAAATTGAACTTAGGCTGTGTTTGATACCATGTATCTTCATATCAAATTTTATGAAAATCTGTCAAACATTACTGAAGTTATCGATCGGAAACCAGGAGTGTATTTTTCATATTCAATGATCGGAAACCAAATTTGTTACGAACGGACGCCTGGGAAGGAAGGAAGGAAGGAAGGAAGGAAGGAAGGAAGAAGGACGGACAGCGGCGTTTCTATATCCCCTCCGACTTGGCGGCGAGGATAAACTGTCAAGATATTCCAACTCTCTTAATTACAGTATCATGTGGTAATTGAGAGCCTGGTAGGCCCAATAGCTCATCATTTCTGTCCAAAACGTTTCAAGCAACACTCTGCTCTTGGAAATAAGTATTTTGTGAGATACTACGTCAGCCGTCTCGATATTAAAGCAATGTTTCTTCTTATGAAGCACAGGAGCAAATGTAGGGAAAAGATAAAATCATATATACATAGTCCTAATGAGATATATTCGCATATTCTTCAGTCATCCTAGGTACATATATCTGGTTCTAAAAATACTTTCACCATGTATGAATGATGCAACATTGATATTGACAGGTATTCCTGCATAATCACATAATCACAGACGAGGCATAGTCTAATCACATTAGACATTGTGCACTCATGCAAATTGTCATCATGCCGTTGGATAACAGCGGATGGTATCCATCGAATGCTATCATTGATGTAGTAAAGAGAATAACAAAATTTATACTGAACAGCATTTTCATTTTAAAGATACTACATGTATGTCCCTTTTGCAGCCAACATCAAATTCTGTAGAACTTTGCAGGAATTATGAATATGTCATGTATGTCCTATCTGTGAAATTTAAACATTAGCAGTGTCCTAGTATTCAAATTTCTCTAAGGAAAAACCTTTGCCGGTAAATAGCGGGTAAAGTAAGGGAATAGCATTAATGGTATAGGTAAGTATGGTAGTCTGCCGTAGATTTCACTGTCAGACACTATTGAGTAACTGACCGACATCTTTTCTTTGGTAATAACATACACAAAATGAGCTGTAACAGGTACATGAGCATTTGTCTACATCAATAACCCACTACTTGTAATGGCCAAAATCAGACTATTACAATCACTTAAGTCGATTCGACAACTACTGGTCGTTATTTTCCCACTAAAAGCCATTTTCAAGCCCTTTCGTTTTGAGGGAAGTTCTAAATTAGTATTGTCTTTCAAATGCCGTTGGAATTTAACCTTTTCATTTTTGGGGCCTGCAAATGGGACATAGTACCTTTAACAAATGACAAGAGTGACGATGTTCAACTGATTCCTAAATGAACTGTATGTTTAGAATCAAGTGGCACACATTACAAAGCAACCCCAGTCAAAGATATCACTTGGTTTTCATTCTATTAAATACACTGATACAATATTTCACCTACTGCTTCATGAGGCTCACATGAAAAAATAGTGTTGCATGCATCAATAGGTTATACACATTCATAATGATCATCCGACTTTTTTCAGCATCTTTTTCATCATCTTAACATATTAAAAAGAGTGGCAGGGACCAACATTTAACCAGATGTTAAATTGGTAACGGTAGGAAGGAGCTCCTTGAATGCTGTGAGAACCGAAAACGGCAGCCTAGCAGAGCTGAGGTAATATTGGAGCACCTTTGTGGTGGATATTTGCACTATAAAAATATCCAATATTATAACGATTATCATTATTATATTGAGTTTGAAGTTTTTGAAAGTCTATATTGATATATGCAATTGATACGGTAGGAACGGTAGGAAGGAGTTCCCTGAATGTTGTGAGAACCGAAAATGGCAGCCTAGCAGAGCTGGGGTAATATTGGGCGCCTTGAGCACCTTGCGTGGTGGATATGTACATTATAAAAATATCCAATATTATAACTATTATCATTATTATTTTGAGTTTGAAGTATTTTGAAAGTCTATATTGATATATGCAATTGATATAATTCTTAGAAACATCACTTCTTTAGCAGAGGAAAGGCTTGAAAAGGAAATGGACATGGATTACAGATCTTCCTTCAAAAGACTATAGTTTTTATATACCAGGATAATCTACATCAAGATTTAACCACAGGAAATCAAAATACCAGTATCTCTCACTTTTATGCAGTATCATGCTCATAAATGCAAATGCCACTGCCATTCATTTAGTACCACGCACACCTGCTGTGGTTAACTTAGCTATGTGTGAACGAACCTTTAGTCTTATATATGTACATACCTGTCACTATCTGCTCTTCTGGTCCTTTACTCAGGTTCCGTTTGAAGACGAAATCTCCTAATGCTCTTGATAATGCAAGGTTTCCTAAACAAAACACAAACACATGGATTAGTTTAGAGGAAACATCATGTACCTGGTATCACATTCATCGAAATTCACGAATAGACAGCACATTTATTTTAGACATTAGTAGTTTTCATCATTTTTTTTTCTAATATGGTTCTTGATCATTCACTTGTAGCCAACTAAATATGAGGTATACTGTCATGTAGCTGTCAATCCAACTCCTATTCTGATCTTGTTAACAAACTCTTAGAAATTCTTACCAGGTTCTGAACACATTTGCAAGTTGTTCAAGAAAGCAGGATACTCCATAAGACAATTCTGACAGCAATAAATGTCTGTTCTTCTCCATAGAGGATTTCAATTGGTTTTGTTACATTGTGATACCTATGACGATATTCCAACCAAACCAGGAAAGGTTCTGAAAGGTTTTTTTTTTTAATATTATTTTTCATTTATTTCAATTTTTTAAATTTACTTATTATCTATTTATCTTTATTTTATATTTTTCATTTCATTTATTCATTTATTTTATTCATTTATTTATTTATTTTTTTTTTTCTGGGGCTTCTAGGGGGATAGGGGGTCTTGCATTCATTTTCTACAAGTGCCTCATGATTTTTTTTTTATTATTATTATTTTTTTTTTTGGGGGGTTTGAAGAAAAAAAACCTCTAGAACCGCTACTGAGCCAAACAAGCTCACAAATATTTGAAAAATGCAACTGTCTGAGGGGGGTGGTACAGTGCCCTCTGCCCTTATCTCCTTTATCACTGCAGCTCATGAACATACCATTTACTCTATTGAATTCTACCCATCCTCCAGCTGCTATTATCCTCTTACTCTCATTCTCATTGCTTGGTTTATGATCGAATGATAGCGGCTTTGCATGCCCACTGATACTCATTACACCACGAGTCTCCTACGTTACCCTGTCAAGATAAAATGCATCATCATCAATTATTCATTTCTAAAGTGTTCTATGTACATATCTATAATTGGAATATACATGTTACCAAAGTTCCGAAAGAATAGTAAAGTTCATTGAACTATTCGAATATCAGTTCTTATCAGAATTGATTCTCTTCCACAAGAGAATCTTATTTATAATGATTACCTAGGTATACAAAATATGCATAGATTCTCCTAGGATGACATTCTTTGAAAACTTGGATACCTAATCCAAGCTATTTGAGAGATGCAGTAAGAATACCTTTGTACGGGTAGTATTTAATTATGCACCACATATATGAAGTATCAACTTTTCATTCAAATAAAGTGCTACAACTTTTAAGCCAGTGTGATGAATTTATTTCAGTATCAACCCCTAAACTTATTATCATAAATAGTGATACAGTCAAAACTGCTTTAGTGACCACCGGTCTACAAAGACCACATTTTTTGTTTCCCTTGAAAATGGTTTCTCATTGAAACCTGTACTGAAGGAACCTGTACATAAAGACCACCTGCCTATAAAGACCACTTTTCTTGTCTCCCTTGGGTGGTCTTTATAGACAGGTTTCATTGTACTCTTAGATGCACATGACTGGAATATAAAGAGAATACTTACACAATAAATTTTATTATTTTTCATCACAGTGATTAGAGCTGTTGTACCGGCTAGTTCGTCTTTCATCGCTTCATCTTTAGAAATGAATCAAGAAGAAAAGGAATTAGTCAGATCTAAATAGTATTTCTACAGCCCCACTCATTGTAAACCTTGTTCCCATATGCCACGGTAAAGACCGCCGTGGAAAAATAAAATCTTGTACAGGTAAGTAGTAACACTGGCAACTGCCGATAATTAAGGTTGGAAGAAAAAAAAATGAAAGCACTTTCACTGATTACATACATGTAATAATAATAATAGGTCTATTTATGAAGCGCATCCACTATATGTATATACTCTACTGCACTTAAAGGTACTATGTCCCATTTGCAGGCCAAAAAAATGAAAAGGTTAAATTCCAACGGCATTTGAAAGACAATACTAATTTAGAACTTCCCTTAAAAAAAGGGGCTTGAAAATGTCTTTAAGTGGTAAAATAACGACTATTAGTTGTCGAATCGACTTAGGAGCTATAGAGCCAGTAAGTAATAGTCTGATTTTTCAGACCATTGTACCGAATGGTCATACGTTTTATGCTGCGCAAAGATTCAATCAGTTTAATTTTGGTCATTAGAAGAAGTGGATTATTGATGTAGACAAATGCTCATGTACCCTTTACAGCTCATTTTATGTATGTTATTACCAAAGATGAAAAAAGCCAGTCAGTCACTCAATAGTGTCTGACAGTGAAGTCTAGCAAGTAAACAGGTTTCCTTGCATAATTTGAATATTAGGACACTGCTAAAGTTTAAATTTCACAGATACGTCACACATGACATATTCATAATTCCTGCAAAGTTCTACAGAATTTGATGTTGGCTGCAAAAGGGACATAGTATCTTTAATACAAAGTATCATATTATTACCCCAGCTGTAGCTCAGATGCAATACTCAGATGCAATTTCATTTCATTAGCCAAACAGACAATAAAGGAAAAATTATCAGACTTTGAAGACAGGCAAATTTGTTCATAAAAATATAAATTTAAAAAAACACCTCTCGACTCTTGAATCAAACTCTGGTAAAACGAAAAGAGAAATAAAAGGGCTCGTTTGATTTCATTTTCAATAGCTTGTGCTAGACGGTGACAATGCACAACATGAGCACCCATATAAAAGGAGTATGTTATTTATAGATTATGGTTGGCTGTGTTTGACTGTATCATGTAATGATGCATGCTTCAGTCAACATTATGTACAAAAGATAGCTTGTTTGTGGAATGTTGCTCTTATCACATAGATCTGTACTCATGATGTTGCAGTAATACATTGAGAATTAAAAAAAATATTGTGAACAACATAGAATTCACTTAGAGAATAAAATAGCCAAATAGATAAAAAAATAGTGCCAAGAAAATAAACCCTTTATATTGATGTTAAGTGATGAAGGAGTATATACTACATGGCAAAATAAGAAGAAAAGACCCGATGACACTTGACATTTACTAGACTGATGATAGCCAGCCATGACAGATCAATGGTATATTATATATTTCAAGGGGAAATTCCCTTTTTTCTAGTGAACTCCTTTGCTCTGGAATACCATGATTCTGTTTGATCAGATAGTAATCCGCAAGTAATCTCCCTCGTGAATCATTCTCCATAGATCCATTCTCTCATTGCAATGGATCATGGAGCCCGTTTACACCAAAAAAAACATTTGAGAAATCACACTACTGAAAAAACCTATATATTAAAACGTATTTGCTCATTCTGTTTTTGGTGGAGTTTTTTGGTGCGTGGCGAGGATGCACGACTTCTCGCTGCTCTCTATGCAATTCAAATAGGGCAGAAATGAGGAAATTCACATGAACGAAAGCTAGAATAATTCCCCAGTAATTTTGAGAGCATGCATTTACACTGCAAAATTCAGCAGAGTTTCGGCCGGAGTTTCAAAAAACCACACTGATGGGTTTTCAATTCAAGCTTTTCATCATGTTTATGGGTAGTTGCCTAGCAACTTCTGACAAAACTCTGAATGTAAGAAAACCCAGGGTTTGTGCATGCAGTGTAAATGCCCCTATGGTAGGGAAACAAAATTGCTTCTCAGCAATTTGTGAAGTGATGCATCGTTTATTTGTCACAATATCCAAAACAATTTCATATCATAGTCAAGCCGCATGTTAATTTGTAAGTAAAAGTGGGGTACCGCATAAGGTAGAATGTTTCCACTTTCCACTAGATGTATTTACTATCAAGGCCTACAATGGTAATCAGGACAAGTGCATCTAACTTGAGCATCCAATAATAGTGATTCGCCTCTTGCTCTTGTAACAGATAATCTCCATTTCTGGGGGGTGTTTCACAAAGACTAAGATCGGCTTTAAGTTGGACTTAAATATGGCAGGCCGTTCATGCCACTGTTTGCTCTCACCAATTTACTGGCATTGGTCTCTCAAGGGATGTACAAATCATGGTAAAAAATCTACAGAATTTATATTTTGTGATAATTCATTATTGAAGGAAAAAATATTTTCTAAAGATCATAATGGTGAGAGCAAACAGTGACATGAACGGCCTGCCATATTTAAGTCCAACTTAAAGCCGATCTCAGTCTTTGTGAAACACCCCCCAGGTACCATAACGGAAATTGACACGAGAGTTCTTGAATTCATACATGTTCTCATTTTCTTTTACTTGTATAAAACAAAAATCACATGTCACATATACGCTCCATCCATGGTTTCTGATATGTTAATGTTCTGTTAATGATTTCCAGTGATTTTTAGTGCAAATAATCTGAAAGCAACTTTCAATTTATTTGAGACTATACATGTAGGTCTTCTGAATCTGTACTAAAGCAGATACTCCAAATATACGTGCGCGTACCCTTTGTTTGCATTGACTAAGCCACACATATTTGATGGAGAAAGCGACATGAATCTCTTAGAGAGGGATGACTCGAGAAGAAAACAAGGCATAAGATCACAAATAATTTCAATTTCATATAACAAGTGTTGAGTGCATAATTCATATCATCATTCCCTTGTGCATTTATATTTCAACCCTGGCCTGAAGCCTCTGTGAAATATAACATCACTCGAGAAAATTTGAATTTGTCGGTACCCGTATATAATTTGTTATTAAACTCCTGGGCATTCAATAATTGTATCACATTGTAACATAGATTACACCATAAAAGCAAGAGAAAATGAGTTTACTTACCTTTGAGCATATCTTCATCTATTTTTAAGAATGATTCTCTAATAGCTTGGCTGATTTCTCCTCTCTTGTACGTTGACTGGTTGGCTAGCTTACGATGCAGATGTTGACCTGCGTACTGAGCTACTTTAGCTCCTACAAAACAGATACAAAGACAAAAGTGACAAAAGACAAAATTGATAGAGATGAACAGGGCCCCGTCTTATAAAGAGTTGCAATTGATCCGGAACAAGTTTACAGTCCCCTATCTCTTATGTACATAGTTGCGATTGATATCGATCGCAAATAAGTTGTGATTGATCACAACTGTTTATAAGACGGGGCCCTGGTTGAACACATGAGTACAAGAATGTGAAAGTTCAGTTATTTCTTTTCATTTGGTGAAGTAAAACTGGTACATACAGTGGGTTTTTTTTACTTGTTGTATTGGGAGATGGCCAATTGAATTAAGTAAAACAGTGAAATATACACAGAATTATAAAAAAAGGAAAAAGCTCTTGGAATTTCAAGAAAAGTAGGCAAAAACAAGAACATATAGAAGCAATGTCCAATTAAACCTCAATTTTTCTATAAAGATTCTCAAATGAGCCATGAACAAAGGTTATATGATTTTTAGAATGATGAATAATGAAATATATGTATTCAACTGAATTGAATTGGTTTATTATTACATGACATGCAGCTCTGTTTTTATACAAAGTAATCATATATTTACATGACATTAAAAACATAAACGCCCAAAAGCAATATAATAATGGTAACATCATAGAAAAATATCATTATTGATATAATATTTAGAAATGTTTAGAGATGTGAATAAGTAGCCCATCAACAAAAATTAAGTTAATGTCAATAAGTATTCAAGGGTAAATTCAAGCATATTAAGGACATTATTACCGACTACTCTTACAATGGGATCACTGCAGAGGTGGTCTCAGGGCTATGCTATCTTTCTGAGCTGAAGATGAGGGAAGATAGTCCCTAGATCACTGAGGTCTTTACTATCACTCACTAAAAATGGCAAGATATGCAAAAATCTATCATTTGTCATGTGACTTCATTTAGACCAATCATGTTGCAAGATTCTTGGTATGTGGGATATATTCAGGGATATTCTTCTATTCCCTAATTTCTTACCTCCATGGCCATCATACACTGCAAAGAAAGCAGAATCCTTGTCATCATCAATAGCAAGGATCTGTGTGTGCGCATCTTCCATGTCTGGTTAATGATGTGTCAAGGGACAACAACTCACACAAAAATCAATGAATGGGACAAATAAACAATACAGACACTGTGCGGCAGTAGGCTATATCTCAGCCGCAAAAGAAATTCATTTTTCTCCCAAGTATGTGTATGAACCATACTCAGAAAATATCTCCCCAAATCACATACGTGTAGTACATGTACAACAGTACATGTAATGTATGCACAATTAAACCACTTTCATTATTTTTTCTCTATTTTTTAATCTCCAAAATTAGACAATGACCCAAAGATACATATATGCTAGGGACAGAGTAAGTTCTTCATGTATATTAGATGTAGCCTTTCTGAATTACTTATGTCTCTAAATAAATCAAGAATAACATGGAAGTACATATATGTATATTAGTAGTTGAGTCCTTGGTCACAAGTATGAAACAAAGTCCTTTACTGTCAGTACTCAGTAGCCACTACACCAGTAACCTTAATATCACATTTCATTCAATGATAGCAAATGAATAAAGCCCCATTCTAACAATAGGCCCATATGCCCAGGTACATGTAGGCCTACATGTACATACAAGAACAAGGGTACCAGCCCCTCCCCCCCCATTTTCCCTAACTTCTACAGTAAAAGCCAAACAATATTTTGTGTTTTTAAAATGAAAATTTCAATGGAATAGCAATAGCTCAACAGTTCTAGTAGGAAGTCATTACCAAAATGGACACATACGAGTACTTGGATCGCTGTAGAGCGTTGCCATCTGTACTACAAGAAAGCTACAAACTGTATAATGACTCTTTTCATGAATGAACATCAAATCATAGTACGTGAATGAATGCACATTTTTCTGATTTCATTCTTGTGGTTAGCTATCCCAGGGTTATTATGGTGACAGAACAAACCGTTATCAATATTGACTTTGACCCCATTATGATTTGGCTGAAGACCTGAAGTCCCATTGATGTATAAAATGAGAGGGTTTGTTCCAGCCAGCAGCATCAAAGCATACCTGATGATATACAGAGTAGACCTTGACCTTTGGCAAACTACCAATTACTGACTGACTGCAGATTTGGTATCGAAGCTATGTCTACACAGGAGCATCATAGTTTTAAACTTTAAGTTTGCAAAACCTCAAAGTAATACACAACGATCCCCTCTTAAACAAAGTGTGGTGGTTCATTCACCTGACTCTCAATCCAAGGGTTGAGGGTTCAAATCCCAGCCACACACTAGCGTCTTTTGGCAAGACATTAATTCACACTTTGTCACTCTCCACCCAGGTATAGATAATTGCAGGACGAGTGAGGACCCCCTACTGCTTGAACATGTACTGTAACTATTGCACTAACTTCAAGATTGCTCATAATATATAACTTCAAGTAAACTTCAAGTTTTGAAACGAGTGATTCAGCACAGTTCCTAACTTTTAGATAACTTCAAAGTTCAAAGTTTAAAACTGCAGCCTAAACTTAAAGTCTTTGATCTGTTATGTGAACCTATCTTGAGCTTCCTGATTTGATGAAAGACTAAAGTCCATCTGTCTATCTCTTAGACCTGTACCCTTGAAAGAAATATGGTGGATCAATGGATCATACCATGGACTTTTTAATAAGATAATCATACATCACAGCTACTGTACTAGAGTGTTATAATTATTGAATGTCCACATGCCATACTTGGGAGATTGGTCCAATTACATTTAACCAATTTTTCATTTACTTTCCAAACTGTTGAAGCAAAAGAATTTGAAATCATTTCATGTGATTTGTTTTTCTGCTGCATTCAAGGCAATTCATACATACACCACTGTACTTTCAATGCATACCACATTGACATGTACATTACATGTACTGTACATTGTATGTACCATTTGGCTCTCCAATTGCATACATTAGTTGTTGCTAGGCAGGACAAACATTATGGCTTGCCCTACCTAACAACACTAATATATGCAATTTGCATTCTGACTACTGAAATACAATTATTTGTAGCAGGTGAATGAAAACATTTGTATCGAGGCACATTTGGTTACATTAAGAAAATAGCCTATTAATTAACATCTATACATGTATGAAGAGGAGATCCTACTCTCCTAAGATATCCTGTTTACCTGTTACAGAGATACTAGATCCACCTACATGTATGTATAATACAATGAGATAAAAACATTCATGTGCATATCACAGTTATGCATTGACATGTATGAAAAGTAATCTTATAAAACCACTTACAGTACATAGATTGGTATCTGTGCAATACATTTACAAATTAATCACATTGGTAGTATCAGTCTAGGCATTACATTGCATTAGCTGTTTTGAGTTTTTTTTATATTTTTATTCCTCTTATAAGAATTGTGCATAAATTAATTCTAAAATGAATGGGGGAGAGACGCTCAACTGCAATTTTTCTACCCTTACTAAATTTGTGGTATAAGGAAGCACTGAAAATCTTAAAGCAAAATTACTATATGTACATGTACAATTTGGGTAATAAATTTAGTTTTGTCATTTGTATTTTGCTACCCTCAAATAACATGTTAGAGAGAATACTAGTTACATGTACCTCAATGTCACACACTTTTGATGGAATGTCACTACTGTTCGAAAGTATAAACATCCCTTTAACAGTAACAGTAAAAAAGAAATAATAATAATAATAAAGATGTTGATGATTATTATTATAGAAGAAGTAGTGGTAGTGGTAGTGGTAGTAGTAGTGGTAGTGGTAGTGGTAGTAGTAGTGGTAGTGGTAGTGGTAGTAGTAGAAGTCGTAGTCGTAGTAGTTGTCGTATTATTCTGGGTTTATACAGCGCTTAATAAATTGACAATGTCTGTATGCACTTTACAGATATACTAGTACACACTGGTCATAAGATTCAGGCCGACTGTGATTAATAGTACAAACAGGAAGCTCTGGAAAGCTTCAAAAGAGCTTCTGTATCAAAACTCACTTAACTAACAGACAAACAATGAATGTTGGAAAGGATACTGATTCGCCATCCCTGCATGCAGGAGGCACCGACCTTACAAAGATGGTTCTCACATCCCGACGTCTCTTTGGCAGTGACAGGTTCGGATAACGTCTGACCCATCTCTACCTAGAAATATGACAAAATGAAGAAGAAAAAAAAAGGAATTAGAAAACAAGATTTGACACAGTCGGTATGCCACAATAACGTCTACGGTAAACGATCTCTACTATAAACAGGATAAAATAGAAGGAAGAATTAGAAAACAAGAGTAGGTATGACACAGTAAATATGCCACAATATTAAACGTCAGAACGATCTCTACCTCTAAACGGGATAAAATGGAGAAATTACAAAACAAGAGTAGATTTGACACAGTGGGTATGCAACGGTAACGTCTGACCGATCTTTACCTTTAATTAAACATGACAAAATGAAGAAGAAAAAAAGAATTAGAAAACAAGAGTAGATTTGACACAGTGGGTATGCCACAGTAACGTCTGACCAATCCCTACGTACCGTGTAAACAGGATAAAATGAAAGTAGGAATTTGAAAAACAAGAGTACATGTGACACAGTTGGTGTGACACAGTTGGTATGCCACAATAGGAAGGAGGTGGATCTTGAATACAGGATGCATACAGGACACATGTACATGTACACTGTATGCCAAGTTGCCTACATGTACAACGTAGGTCAACACGTACAATACAGCCAGGTCGCTATGTACAGGTAATGGCCTACATGCAAACACAGTGAACAAGTCTGTAAAAGGCAGAAAATATGTAAACCTACTTATTATGTTATTTCCACATACACATGTACACCTCCTCAAGAATATTTATAAATACATGTATAGGCCTACATGTACGGAATACATGTACATTTAAGTCCAAAAGTGCACCGGCCAAGTGATGAATAGCTCGCAGTCCGTATGCATTTAAAGCCATATTGTATGTTTTCCTACGATTACAATGGTATAAATGACATACATGTATCTTTCATGTGTACATCAAAGGAAATCACAGAAGTTGTAAAAACCTTAAGTCTATCACACTGTAACATGAACAGTCCAACAATCATTAAAAATTAAATACATACATATACAAGGTAGGCCTATTCAGACAATTTAGTTTATATTTGTGTACTTTTATGTACAATGTACAGTGTACATGTAGCCAATCCTAAGCTTCAAGGTTATACATGTACATGCATATGTGCTTGATGAGGTGATTTGAATACTACAGAATAGGATATAGGAAACCATTACAAACTGGCATGTGCATTGTACTCTAGTTTCTAGTTGACAGTTCAGAGAACAAGTTCTGTAGTTTGAATCAGCTGAGAACGATCTAGTATCTTTGAGACTAAGACCCCGTTCTCACTCGCTTTGAAAGTGGTCTTAGTTAGACCGCTCCAGAGGAACGGGTCTTGAGGAACGGTTTGCAAGCGTTCACACTCCGACCAGTTTTTTATGGCTCAAACCGCTCCACGAGTCAAAGTGGTCTTGTTGCTATGGCAGCTCAGGTCAGCGGGTAAATTTTTCGCCCGCGGAATACTAAGCGTATGTACCGTACTACATGTTTCGCGCGGAACGTCACTAGCTCACTTCCATTCAAAGTACGCTTCCGTTCACACTCGCGCGTTAGAGCGCTCCAAACCGCTCTTAAAAGACCCGTTCCTCAAGACCACCTCCCGAGGTGGTCTTCTGGAGCGGTCCAGAAGTCCACTTCCTGGACCACTTTGACTGTTCTCACTCACCTAAGAACCGCTCCTGAGGAACGGGTCTTAGTTAGAACGCTCCAACGAAGTGAATGAGAACGGGGTCCAAGAGACTAATTTGTAGTCTGGAGGCACAGATTAGATTTTTGAAAAATTAAGAAACAACTTTTCGCCAAGCAAAGATCGTCTATAAAATCTAAAATACATGTACATGCAGTTAGTCTACAATTATCTCAGACCTCACATTACTGTCACTGTGATATTTATTTATTTAGAGGCAAAAGCTGATACCTCATGCCTGCAAACCTGCCAACCTTTCACAGCAAACCATCAATAATCTCTCAAGGCAACATTATAAATACACATTAATTTGTATTTGTATGCTTTTAAGCTGAAGTATGCAGGGGGGGGGGGCGTGAATCTACTTGTACACTGTGCATGTAGATTGTAGGGCTCATAACATACAGATTGAAGACAACAACAACAACAACAACAAAAGACAAAATAGGAATCTTTCCAAAATCCAAATACATTGTACATATAAGAATGAGTTCCAGCTATGTCCATATGGGTAGTATCTCCACAGATGATGTCATGATATACATGTATTACCAGGTGTCATAGATGTACAGTCTTTATTGTGAACGATACATGTAGTGTAAATTTAGAGGGCATCAATCACCAGGTTGTCAGGTAACACATGTAAGGGTAAACAATCATCCAACCATCAATCATTACCGAAGACAGTAACATGATTACAATGGATACAAGATACACTGTAGATACGTAGTAGGAAGTTCCTACTCTAGAGATCATCTTTACATTAAAGGGAAAAAAGGCTCAGATTCCGAAGGCTCATGTATTAAAGGTCAAATAACAAAAATAACGTGTTTCTCGTCCGGACTTTTAAAAAAAAGGAGGAGGCAGGGCATTACTATTTACTGTTTTGCTATTTTTTTGCAAGATGGCTGCCAAGCTAATTATAGCTGGCCAAGCATTCACAGATGTTGTGATCTGAGTACTATACATGTATACTGATGCAATGTATGACAAAACAAATGATTTGTATCACTTTAGAAGCTATTTATACAAAATTTATATCACGGGGTGGGCTTTCTTTTTGCTTTTTTTGGGGGCTTTTTGGGGAGGGCTTTTTCTGAATAATAAATAGTAAAAAAAGGAGGCGGCGGCCAAAAATGAGGGGGGCAGGGACGAGAAATTCTTAATTTTTGTTATTTGGCCTAAACACTTCTGCTTTTAAGTTTTAGTCATCCTCTCATTGCATTCAAATACAGACTCATGTCTGCTCTCAAAGACATCTTACACCCCGGATCAGATAAACAAAAATAAATCTGTGCTTAGTGCAATGTATAACTCAGCTTCAGAAAAGTCGTAACAATTTCTTGTATGAATGAAAATTGTCAAGCGTAAAGCGAAATATGATGCAAACTTATATTGTAAAACAGCAGTTCCATCATAGGTTAATAAGAGAACTTGAAACAGAATCAAAGTTAAATTTATTATAGCTGACTGTGACATTGCCAGTACAGTAACACATTGATATTACTGTACTGGCAATATACTGGCAAGCACAAGATTTACTGCATACATGTACTTATGCGCCTTGCCACGTTCCAACTGCAAACGCTGAATGAGTAAGGCTGTTAGATTTCAATCTTTTTTTTTCTCATGTACATGTACTTTCACTACATCTCTGCCACTCTAATTAAAATCCACTAGACTAAATGAAGTGCAATCTTCATTTGCATGATGTATACAAAAAAAAGTGAAATAGTGTATAAAACTGATCATGTATATGCACACAATGCCACACATACATACATTTATATATCAATTATTTACAAATCATGTCTACATATATATGCCGAAGACTGCTCGAAATGTGATTTAAAATAATCCTAATACAGTATTAACAAAGAGTAGCTTTCAAATTAATAATTCTCCAGGAGTCTACAAATTGAGAACATGCATGTACTGTACTCTAGATTAATTACATTTGACCATTGAAAGCTTTCGAAATGTGGTTGATTGCATGCAGCATGTGTATTGAATGCAGCTGTCATTGCACTATCAATAACTACATGTACAGTGTACAGTGTACATGTACACATGTATGTTATACATGACATGTGTAACAATAGTTCTCTATTTGGCTGAGGTTTATCATGTATTCAACATGACAATGTGACACATTGGCAGATTACCTCTACCCCTTCCCTCTGCCCTTCCTTGAATTTTATGCAGTATGGATCAAAAGTAACTGTGCCAAGTTATGATGTGTTTATATTATCTTGCAATTCTTTAGAAAGTTAATGAAAACATGTGCATGAATTAGCCACGAGTCAGAATGCTTTTGTATCTATTTTTCACCCCAATGAGTATTCATGTTTAAAGGGCAAGTCCACTCCAAAAATAACTTTCTTTCAATAAAAGCAGAAAAATCAGACAAACCAATCAAAAAAAGTTTGAGCAAAATCGGATAACTAATAAGAAAGTTATGAATTTTTGAAAAAGTATGTAAAACTAGGCCAAAAAAAAAAAATCATTTGGTTGTCCTCGACCGCCCGCTCCTCATTTTCGGCCCGCTCGTATTTTTTTTTTTTTTTAAGATTTTTTTTTTTTTAAAGAATATACATTTATTTTGGAGCAATTTTAAACGCCAAACATACCATTGCAAGGATCAAAATGTGTCCCGTCGCCAATTTGGTCCTTTTAGTACGCAATTATGTCTTTAATAGAGAAGAGGAGGGAGTTTTCGGCCGGGTGGCAGTTTTCGGTGGGTCCGTTGTATGCGTGGTAAAATCACTTTAAAATACATAGCATAATACACATATCACACACATACAAAACATATCAGAGTCACAGGAGAACCACATTTGCAATAGAAAATGTATCCTTAAATATCACAGTTTAGCGATGTAATCGGCAGTCATGCTACCTGAATCTGAAAAATCGAATATCTTACGCGTGTCTGTAAGGAAGATGGGTACCAAAACCTGAGCTGTATTTCAAGTATTTTTCAGATTTAGATCACTATTTTTCGTGTATCGCAAGATCAATAGTGTCTCCCGCACGTATTAAATCATTGCAGTCGGATCACCGCACAGGGATAGTTTTGGCGCCGCGAGCTCTGGCGTGGGATACCTGCTCCGCCGCACGAACAAACGGCGGGCGAGCGAACGGCGCGTGCGCTCCTATAGACGTACGTACGTTTACATACAGACGAAAACTGCCTCGCTATAGCCGAAAACTACCTCGAAACAGCGAAAATGAAAATGAATATTGACATGGCAATTCATGATTTTGGGTCGGGATTCTTTTTGTGTTTAAATAATAATAATATTGGCTTCATGATTTGACCAAAAAATGAAAATAAATAGGAAGAAATGAGTCCATATGAAGAAGAAAAAAAAAAAAAAAAAAAAATCCGCCCGCCCGCCCCTACTCCAGAAAAGCAATCGAGGACAACCAAACAACTTTTTTTTTTTGGCCCTATGGAACAATGAGAATCACAACACAAATTGCCAAAATGGTTATCAGTTTGTGACGTCATGTCCTCACAACTTATCAATTGCTTTATATAGTTTAACTTTAATCCCATTAATTTCCCTTTTTATCCCCCAAAACTTGATTTCCCCATGCCTTTGCCCAGGTTATATGATTTGTATCATATTGCGTGCATGACATTTCCCAAAAACTTTTGTGAATTTTGAAGAATTGATACTATTTTCTGAATATTGTATTTCATAATTATTGATTTTTATATAAATAGTTTCTTAGGTTCTTAGGGTGAAAATAGGAAATTTATATTATCAATATAAAGAAAATAATTAGTGGATAGTGAGGACCATAAGTCACAGACTCATGAGTGAGTTGCCAATTTGTGTAGTGATTTTCAAAGTTTTTCATGTCATTAAAAATTCATAACTTTCTTATTAGTTATCCGATTTTGCTCAAACTTTTTTTGATTGGTTTGTCCGATTTTTCTGGTTCTATTGAAAATAAGTTATTTTTGGAGTGGACTTGGGCTTTAAAAGTACACCAGGGCACGACACTCAACATGTTGTAGTGTACATGGACTCATGCATACTGACCGACTGCTAAAAGTTATATCCGGACCCCCTTCCAAAACGGTTAGTGTGCAGCCCTGTGTACACATTTATATTTTCAAAACTAATGGAAGACTGCATTTTGTAAGTTTTGAGTAAAGCTACAGGTGTATTGATTTTCCCTGACACTGACTATTCTATGCTGTTGCAATCTTATTCTAGATGAAATTTTGAACTTAAAGGGAAATTTCACCCTGATACAAAGTTGGTTTTAATGGAAGCAGAAAAATAAGAGAAACATGGCAGTGACAGTTTTAGCAAAAACCAAGTAAAACCAAATAAAAAGAAAGTTATGAATTTTTGAACTTGTCATCAGTGAAACACAAATTGGCAACTCTGTGACATATCTTGTGAGCTCCCCTCCCATATGCCCTGTACTAAAATACTCCAAAAATGTATAGTTTCCCTTGAGAAAATTTTAAATCATATATTCATCCTACAAATACAATTATTGCAAATATGGTTTACAACCCCTGTATAAAAACAAATCTATTCGGTCATCAATAACTAAGAAAATGAAGTTTATAAAATTAGTCTTTACAGAGCAAATTGGAGAGAACTTCGAGAAGCTCGCAAGATACGTCACAGTGTTGCCAAATTCATAACTTTCCAAATTTCTTTATCGGATATTGCTCAAACTTTCACTAATTTGTTTCTCTCATTTTTCTGTTTTTATTAAAACCAACTTAATATCAGTGTGGACTTCCCCTTTAAATGTACTTTCTACTTGTAAAGTTGTAGGTGGGGCACATGAAGCTACATGTAGGTGCACCTGGTCAATCAAACACACTCTTTACTCTTAGGTCATTAAAGAATACCAGCACCTTTTCTGGGAAAGCCCCTCTCTTTTGCTGACCAGAACGTGAAAGTAAGGAAACTTGTCATTTAAAGCATGAAACAGTTAACTTTTGCCTGTGGTTATTCTATTCTGGTAGGACATACATGTTTTATACATTATGTAATGTCACTCCCTACAGTACATGTATGAGGTGCAATCTTGTTGCTGAATGACGACAACCGTTCATGGGCTTGCTGTTGGCAGTAGTAGAGCAGCAGAGGGCAGCAAATTATAAATTTCATGATGACCTTATTGGTAATATGGAGTACAAGGTTATGTTATAACCTTGTACATTGGACAAGTGCTCAAAAAGATACCAGTACTCATACACACATGTAAAATGTGCATGTCAATGTATTCTTTACGAGATGAATTTATTGAAAACAAAATTACCATGGAGTATAAAAAACTCAGACTTTATACTTCTACCAGCAAATATAATTAAGGCACACAATCCAATGTTAGTACAGCATGCAACACTTCATGCGCATATTCTGCTTGATTCAGTAGCAATATGACTGGTACGTGGTAAGCTTAATTAATTAATCAATTAATCAAAATATCCAAATGAATCCTAATGCACGAAATTATTTTTTAAATGCACAAAATTATTTTTTTAAAGAACAAATATCCATACACTTCTGAAGAATCCCTATGTGATGTCTGTATACTTCTTGGCCTACATACATGTATATGTATGTCAATTCAAGCTGTACATGAAAAACACCCAAGTGTAATTATTGACAGCAATTAATTACTTTTTAATGTCAACACCTATCAAGTACTAACATAGTCAGAGTCTTTCTTTTGCGGTCATGCTTTTGTATAAATTAGAAAACAGCCCTAGAAGAAGAAAAAAATTAAAGTACATCACAACTAACAAATTTGAAATTGCTTTGAATACATATGGAAACGGAGAGAAAACAGAATGACACTACTTAGATCAGGGAATAATTTTACATCCTCAAACTTGATAAGCAATTTAAGCCGATAGATCAATGTTTCAAATGAAATTGTGTACACTTCTATGGAAGAAAATTGCTGCACACATGATATTTTGTATAGCAGTCATATCAAAAATGCATAGCAAATTACTATGCGATACCAGGAAAATTAGTCCCTGTAGATATACCTGCAGAGGCTTCTATCAAACAGACATGATCAAGTATGAGGTTATACAAATACAATGTACTTACAGGTTTGTTTACTTGGTTTCATGTACAATATACACATTTTTAATTAATCTTTTCGTAATTCTTATCATGTGATACACCTCATGGTATGTACATGTACAGTACACTGTAGATTATGTTCTTTTCCTGCATTAATGTACATTGTAAGTCTCTGTAGATTATCTGGAAAAACAAGAATGTCTGCACAGCACCACATATTCACTGATAATCATACATGTAACTTCCTTTAATAGAGACATTTAAATCCAAGCTGAAATCTCATCTTTTTGAACAATACCTGTAGTTGGCACTATGACACTCATCCAAACTCTCTTATTCTTCCTATTTTTCTTGTGCGCCTCAGAATAGAATTGTCTAGATAGACAGCGCTATATAAATGCCTATTATTATTATGATGTTCACTGATGTATGTACATGTAGCAATACAGTGTCTCCTTTATGTGATGTTTGTGCATTATTTTTGGATCCACAATGCTAGGAATAACACATTATACAGCCTGAGCAGAAAGAGCAAAATTCACAAAGAAGTTCTAGTCCATTTCCAATGCAGTAAATTATGCCATACTTAAATAAAAGCAATTTGATTGTAACTAATCATTAAAGTCTCTAAATTAGCAAATTTTTGGTAAAATTTTGCAATTTTCTTTTATAACTTCATTGAATAAACATTTGTTGTTAACAATTGTTACTAATTTGATGACGGAAAACTGATTAATTTAAGAAGAAACAATTAGAAAACTCTGAACTGCTATGATAGCGGCATACAGTCTGCACAATATCACATATTATTCACTGCTATAAATAGAAGCATATACCCTGCACAACAATATATATATTCATTGCTTTTACATGCACGTCACCAGTTTTGAATAGCAGCATATACTGTACAATGTACAGTACAGCCTGAATGAACTTGAACCCATGTAACATTTAACACACCTCCAAGCTATCAAGTAAAATAGAGAGATTTTTTTTTTTGGGGGGTAAATGGCAAAATGCCTTTTAATGGTATTGCAGAGAAAATTTTCTGGTGGAATTTCAGAATTATTAGCTGCTTGATTGATTGTGAGGATAAAACAAAATGCTAAGATCATATACAGTACAGTAGAAGATCAAAGCACTCACCACTCAATGAATTAATGGTTTTTAAATGTCAATATTGGGTCATACTCATAAGACTACAGGTCTTGTTCAAATATGCAAATTGTATCTTCAGTGCTTCACAGTAATATCAAAACTTATATGAGAACAAGATGAACTATTTCCAAACGGGGAATATCTTTCTTTTTTGTGCGGCCCAATACAGTGGAGCAAGTGGGCTGTAGAACCATGACCACAAGTACACAATGTGCAGAAATATTGATCTGTAATATGTATGTGTTACTGTAAATACTGCAAAGAAATGGTATCATTAAAAAAAATTATTAAAAAAAAAGAAAATTGTGATACTGTACATACACCAATCCTGTACACTCAAAATCTATTACAGGCACTCCAAATCCATCACACGCACTCAAAATCCATCACACGCACTGATACATTGCAAGTAGTAGTTACCAGATATTCTATTTATATGACAGTGTTTTGCAGGGAGATGAAAACTGTAAAAAACATCTTCATTCTCATAGATATTAATAGTACATATTCTACTTTCGCCATTCTGTTTCTCTTATTTTTCCGCTTTCATACAAATGAACTCATTAGAAGGGTTGGATTGCCCTATCATGTCAGGGGGGTGTTTCACAAAGACTAAGATCGACTTTAAGTTGGACTTAAGTATAACAGGCCGTTCGTGCCATTGATTTCTCTCATCATTATGATCTTTAGATATTTTTTCCTTCAATAATGAATTATCAAAAAATGTAAGTTTTGTAGATTTTTTACTATGATTTGTACGTCCCGTGAGAGACCAATGCCAGTAAATGATGAGAGAAAACAATGGCACGAACGGCCTGTTATACTTAAGTCCAACTTAAAGTCGATCGTAGTCTTTGTGAAACACCCCCCAGGTGACATTTACATTGAAGTATGTATACATCTTGTGACAAATCGACCACTGTTAATCTTTTTTTTAAAATAAAATTACTGGAGCTCTCTTTACAGTTTGAGTGAAATTAAGCCTCATAATCTCCTTTAGTAATTCAGGAACAAATCTGATGGATCGTGTCAAAGACTATATTTTTTAGCCCTTAGTATCGGTTTTGTGAAACGTGTTGTCCTCTTCCTGACATCTTCCTAGGGTGCGGACAAAGATATGACTGTCATGGAGTTGGTTTCATGACACGACCCCTAGATCAACTAGAATAGATCTACATGATCTTGTGCAAACATAAAAAGCTTGATAAATCTGTTGGCAGTACAATATGCTAGTATTTTTGATAGACCCAAAGCTTCAGTCTCTGATATATAAACGACTGTTCCACTGAGACTACATGCGTAAAGGGAGTGTAGTGCTCATGGCAAATACTGGTTAACGTCTTCTGTTGGACAACTGCACATGAACGAATGGACTGGATTAACGGTAGTCAGCGACTTATTCTCTACATGGTTAACGCGCTAGCGTTCGCGAAACAGACTGAAGTTCTCCTCATACTTTGGTTTCGCTTTTGTTGCACGCACATGAATGCTTAGGTCGCATCGTCTATGGTTGTATTATACCGATTGGCCCCGAATCAGGCCACAGGTAAGACACATAGACTAGTCTCGTCTAGACAGAAATAACTGTCTGTTTTGGGTCATTCTTTAATAACACTGACATTTGTTGACATTCCCCATACACAGACGGTAATTAGTACGCCTCGCACCATGGAGAGAGATAGAGTCAATTCTGCAGCACTTTGCTGCAGCCAGTTTCTCCCCCGATTTTCTTTATTTAGATCTAATTTTCTGATTTATAAATCAGATAAACTATGTCTATTTTTCTCCTATGTACAGTTATCAAATTTATTATGACTTATTTCCAAATGTGAAATTTACGGACTTACATACATGTATATGAGTTAGGCCTACAATAAAAACTTGTTGTATTGCCCTTTGCGACCGACCCCAAAATCTGAAAATCTACGGTCGGCATTTTAAAAAAGTTTTTTTTTTTTAAACCGTTTTTTAGAATTCTTTTTATTAATGAATAAAAAGATATATGTATTTTGTTTGTTTAAATGGAATATACATGCATAAAATCAAATTATTCCCAAATTCTCACTCGTCTTCTGCCCTAGTTTCAAAATCCTATACTAGCGTAAACATTCAAGTAGACCCCGGCCTCGTGTACGTGTTGTGTTAATACCATGCACTGCACCAGCTAGAAACCAGCGAGATTTGGGCGATGGTCGCTGTTTAGAGTTTTCTACGGAAAGGCTCACAAGTCACAACACTTTTATATTCATGACACATTTTGAAGGCTCTAAAAAACATTGAAAATTTACGTAAAGACAAGATGAAAGGACATATACATCGAGACAAATTTTAAATTTTTCATCAATTTGGAATCCGTTGATATATTGCCTGACAGTCTCAAATCGAGCTCTCAATTGGTGGTTATTCAGTGCTGTCCGCCCGTGAATTAAATACGCAGCCGTTGAAAACCAACTTCGTCAGCTGGGAAGCTGTTGTCTCAACACAACATTGCAAAGCATGGATTATTATGAGATGAAAAAGATATGAATGGAATGATGACGCGGAAACACATGTATTAAAGCATTAAAAACTGAGAAATATCAGCCAAAAGAGGGCGGGGAAAAAAAGAAGAAAGAAAAAAAAACATTCAAAACTGAAAAATATCGGCCCACAGAGGGCGAAGAAAAAAAAGGTAAAAAAACAAAAAACTTTTCCGACCGACCGACCCATGTTTTGGCACCTAAAGGGCAATACAACAAGTTTTTTTTTTTAAGGCCTTATCCAATTTTTATCTCAGAACCAATGGAACGGTACGTTCATGCATTCGAACTGGTAATCTATGACATGACCCGGCCGATATATCTCCGGGTCAACTTACCAAAACAATGCCAATCGCCAATCAGAACACTCGGATTGATATTGGGTTTATGAATATTCAAATATCACTGGGTCAGGCCGGGCCGACTCGTACGTACTACGTAGCTATTGGACATTCGAAAAGAAAAAAATGAATATTCATAAACTCAAACCAAGATGGCTGACAACAAATCATGTTGACTACAAGACTTTCTCGGATTAATCACTAATTTAGGATCTAAATGAGCAAGCTATCGTAAGTCAAAGTAGATCTTTCCGTGTTATTTTTAATTTTAATAAAATTTTAAAAATTCAGTGTAAAATTGCAGCCAAAGTGGATGGTCTAGACTAGACTAGATCTAGACCTATATATATGAAGACGTAAAGAGTGAAAAAATCGTTGCATATCTCATTCATCGCGGTCCGGCCGAACCGAACCATTCGTTCCCCACACTACCGCATAGCCGTACTTCAGTCTATGTATAGTCTATAGAGGCGGTCAGAGGAGCCAGATGCAATCTCAGCGGAACAACCGTCGATAACAGAGACTGTCTGAAGCTTTCGGTCTAGTCTTGTCATGCTACACTCCCTTTATTTAAAGTTGATATTCATAGAAGAGCCCTAAATATGGAGATATTCATATCTACAGAAAGCTTATAAGCCATACAATGAGCTTGGATGACATTCAAACAATATAACACTTCCGAAAAAGCGAAATTAGGGTGAAAACAATCACCCTATTCTCTGGGACAAATTTGCCCGAAACGGCCTGTAGCTGTGACGTAGGAAAAGGGAGGCGTGGCTAGTGTGCCATTTCCGGGTATATAGTAGAATGCATGTATAACATTATAAGGCTGAAAACACAGCTTCAACTTATGTGTTATTTTACCCTTACTATAATAAATTATAATACAACATCGTTTGTAAGTTACTTCTCATTAATATTTCCATCTTGATATTCTAAGAAATGTATTATTTGTGAAATAAAAACATTGAAAAATGGGGAAAAGAAGGTGAAACTATGGCTGTGTCCCCGGCTTTGTTGTACAGCAAGCCTGCATATATTATGGGGATTTGGGTGCCGGCGATTTTACCACCATTCACTTTGACATATCAGTCGGAGACTTAATTCACCTCTTCCACTATAAAAAACCAGTTAGTATTGATTTGATATTATGAATAAAATAAAATTCAAACAAATCGAAGAATATTTCATTTAGTCGATCGTATCATGGCTAGATTAGCTGGAAAAATCGAGGCGATTCTGCTGTTGTTACGATTCATCTGCGAGTAGTGCGGCTCTTGGCAGCCGCATTACCTACACGGCTGATCGCTGATTGAATTTAGTATCGCTGGCGGATTTACATTACCTGCGCGCACATCAAAACACACGTAAACGTGACTGCACTGCACACCGCACACACACGGTGCTACACGCTTGCATTTCAGTCGCGATAGACGAAACCCTTACGAAACCAAAACGGCGAAATACACTATTCTATGTAATTATAGTTATCGACAAATGAAAATGGAGAAGAAACATTATTCATTGTTATATGTCAAAGCAAATTCCACCTCGGAACATGATTCTACTAAAGGTAATTTTATTTTGAAACACAGCTAGGTTGATTTTTCATACTATCTCCGTGTACATACAGCTCAGCTGGCAAGCTAAAGCCGGTGAAAAAGTTGAGTTGTAAACAGTTATTTTACGGATATTGTCCTTTTCAATGCCAATAATGACATGAATATTGACATTAGGATCTGTTTCAGGACGGGAGAGGACAACTGTATGTCAGATATTGACCATTCAGGCAATATCAATCGTTTTGAGAGAGTGGAACTGACATCCACTCTATGAACATTAGTGTGTAGATCGCAGTTAGTCTCTATAGCTGCGTGAAGCATATCCCGGCTCTGACGTCACTCACAAAGCCACTTTCCCTTAGGCGATTTCGCAGGTCAGGATAGAGTCAATTTAGCGAAATTTGATTTTCATAAAACACAAAACCGCACACTTTCGTGGAATGTTAGCTGCATAAATTGCTTTAATAACTCATTCAATTATAAAATAAACTATATTTATTTGATTTTATTTCCTATAAGTATCAACTTTAATAATATATTATTAGGAAGGATGATATTGATAAATGCCAGTTTGATTAAAGAATTCCCATAGGGCGAACCAGAAGTTATTTAGTAACTTGAAACGTAGATCTAGTGTATCTATGTTGCATTGCACAACCACATATTAAGTTAACCACAAGCACTCACTTGGCTTCAAAAGACAAACACACACAGCTCACAGATCACTCGGCACAGCTACAGAGAAGACAGCTCGGTGATCCACAGCACAGGAGTTGTCAGGACTGTTTGAAATATTATAATTTGGACTTCTAACTCAAAGTCTGCAAGTTCTATACAGACACTCGATAAAAGACAAATGGTTATGATTAGAAAATACGTATATTTTAGCACATATGTATGTCATTAACTCACCTCTCCTAAGTTAGTACGTAAATCAAAACGATAAAAATGTCATGAGATCCATGAATTTCGGCGTTCTTCAATGAGTCTTCCTATTCTATTCACGCATTGAAAATCGTTGAATGATTGAATTGATCTGGCACGAAAACATGGCTTCGGTTTGCGAATTATATGGCGCCATCATTCGTCTTGAGATAGACAACCGTCAAAAATAGGCCTAGGTCTATGTCCTATAATTATGATTTTATTATACTTGGAAATTTGTTTTCATGAGTTTGCTTTATAGTTTAAGCAAGCCTTGATGACAGTGTTTTTTTATTCTTTTCACGAATATCTATCTCCAGCGTGTCCTGATGATGGTTATAGATTCGTTCAATCGAGATACCTCATGAGTTATATAATATATGCCTATATATATATATTCACAAGAAGATCTGCGGGAAAATACCCAAAATCAATGCATTCATGTAAATTCCAGAAGTCTTTGTCATAACTTTCAAAAATTGTCTTTATTTTTGTATGTCTTTTTCAATTTAGACATGCGTTATTGGGATTAAAGAAACCTGGCTTACTGAAAACTCTCCCACAAACCCCCAGTGCAAAGAATGTGTAACTAGATCGGGCTCACAAACGAAATGGAGGTGTTTGTATTTTTGTGAGCTCTAGGTGAAATACATTTTAAACGACGTTTTCATTTAGATGTTAATACCCAATTGGAAACGTTATTGAAATTATAAATATTGATTGACTATGAGGCGCAATCACTATGAAAACCCCAAGTCTGTATATAACCAAACTTCATCTCATATCATTTTATTGAATCGCTTTCTTAGATGTGTGTATATAATTATGTGTTACAAAGTTAATTTTTTCACCATACTATTTTCATTGTTAAAAAATAATTACAAAGTTTGGTTTACATGTGATATTTGAAAATGAATCGACTCTTATTCTTTCTTATCTAAACTACGGGGTCCTATCTTGTAATGGTGTAACTCACAAACAATATTATAAACAATCAAACAGAATAGTACTGCAAAAACGAGTTCTAAGAATAAGAGAAAACGTTAATTTCCGCTCACATACAGATTGATTGATTGATTTTTATTCGACAAGCTTCCAACCAGGGGCGCCGGAAATTGGGGGGGGGGGAGGGGGTGGTCGCCCCCAACCCAAAGGGGTGGGGGGCAAAACGCGTTTTCGCCCCGAAAAAAATCAGCAGTAAAGGAGTAAAAATGTATTTTTTAACCCCCACCCCTAAAAAAAAAAAATGAATTGAATCACATAAAAATTACATTCCATTCAAAGAAAAGGAGAGTAATCAGGAATTAAACTTATTAAATATTCCTCATGCCCCTATATCTAACAATTAGTGGAGGATGGAAAGCGTGTGTGTTTTTTATTATAGGAGTGAAAAGACATGAGCCCTTGAACACTGGCGTACTGATGGGGAGGGGGGCAGTTACCCCCAAATAAAATTCAAACGTGGTTTATTTCTTATTCGATACCAGAAATATACAAATGTTGCTAAAATGATATGATTTTCCCGGATTTGTTCTCAACTGCCAGTGTCCCAAAATGAGGAACTAGTATCAAAATATGCTCATCTGACCGTAATTAAATACCTAAAACCCCTGAGCTTCCGGGGGCTCTGCCCCCTGGACCCCACCAAAAGCCCTAAGGAGGGCCCCTGGATGCTCATCTGACCGTAATGATACCTAAAACCCCTGAGCTTCCGGGGGCTCTACCCCCTGGACCCCACCAAAAGCCCTAAGGAGGGCCCCTGGACGCTCATGTGACCGTAATTAAATGCCTAAAAGCTCTGAGCTTCATGGGGCTCAGCCCCCTGGACCCCCCACCAATTAGTGACCTGACATTGTCATAAATAAGGTATCAAAATATGCTCATCTGACCGTAATTAAATACCTAAAACCCCTGAGCTTCCGGGAGCTCCGCCCCCTGAATCCCTCCAGAGGCCCTAAGACGGGCCCCTGAATGCTCATCTGACCATAATTAAATGCCTAAAATCCCTGAGCTTCGTGGGGCTCAGCCCCCTGGACCCTGCACGCCAATTAGTGACCTGCCAGTGTCACAAATAAGGTATCTAAAAATGCTTATCTGACCATAATTTACTGCCTAAAACCAGAGTTTCCGGGGGCTCCGCCCCTCGACCTTTTTGCTCATTACGCCATTGCCCCCTGAAAGGTGAGCCCCCTGGAATGTTTGCCCCCCCCCCCATCCCAAACTGCTTCCGGCACGCCTGCTTCCAACATACAACAATATACAAGAATAACAGATCAAAATTGAGTCAGCTTGAACTTCAGGATAACCCACAAAAGCTCGAGAGCTTATTTACAGTTGGGTCCCCGACATACAAGTCATGTACAAAATTAATAAGTTAAAATAGTAATATTTACTGACAAGAAAGAAAGAAAGAAAAAATTATTAAATATAATAATGATGATAACAATAACAACTTTAAACTGATGATATAGAAATGATAAGTAGGGCCTATAAGAAGAAAAAGAAGAAGGAGAAGAAGAAAAGAGGAGGAGGAGGAGGAGGAGGAGGAGGAGGAGGAGGAGGAGGAGGAGGAGGAGGAGGAGGAGGAGGAGGAGGAGGAGGAAGGAGAGGAAAACAATCAAATGATGAATATGTTGAATTTCTATAACGTACAAAAACACAAGTTTTTATACAAAGTTAAAAAGTATGAACCGGCCGAAGAATAAAAAAAACAAACATAAAATCTGTATTCAGGCTATTTCAATCATATAACATGACTGTCATTCGCTTCTCTCCTGTGACTCTCAAGTGTTCCTGGCCTCTTAAAATGAGCAAAGTTTTCTATTTCCTTTATATCATTAGGAAGGGAATTCCAATAATTTATGGCATTGTAATAAAACGTATTTCCAATACTACCTACTGTTTCTGGTAAGTTAAAGTTAAATCTGCTATTTCTTGTATTATAATCATGTAAGTCAGTAACAAGGTCGAAGTTGGATCGAATATAATGATTCGACCTAGTATGATATATTTTATGCACGTGATGCAATACGAGTTGTTTTGATCTTTGGTTGACTTCAAGAAAACCAGCTTTAGAAAGTTCGCTGTAGCCAACATGAGTTCTTGGACCAGAACAGTTGATGAATCTCTCCATTTTGTTCTGTATAATTTTCAACTTCTTTTGATCTGACTTGTTTATGTTACTATACCATGCAGGGCTAGCATAGTCAAATAAACATTGAATAAGAGCAAAAGTTAAAACAGAGTATACGTCTTGCTTTTAAATCCATACAACTTTGATATCTGTACAAACATTTCAAACGAGCATTTGCTTGTTTTACAACTGATTCTACTATAAAGATGAAAATGAAATTCCGCTAGCCAACTCAATGACTAAATACTTCACAGATTATTTTCTCTTGATTACTTGATTATTGTGTGTCACTTTGACACACAATAATCCTTTGATCCTTTATTTCTTAAAAAAAAACTACTAAAAATATATGACCTTTACCTCCTAAACCTTGGGACTTTCATGTTCCAACTATTTAATAACGAACTCCAAACTGCCATCACTTCACTCTCCACCAAAAATAATGAAATACACCATTTTCTATAACTACCATTATCTTACAAGACAAGCACTGCAAAATCAAAATCATCTTCCCTTGACGAGAGCAGCCTTTGCCGAAGAAACATTACCCATACTGGACCAAATTATTGGAATAATATTGATCGAACCCTTAAACTTTATGATAAAGCTCACCGTACATATTAAAAAAACACACCTAAAGTTGTCTCTGCTTAATGTGTACAAAACTCTGTCACCTCTGGCTGGTATATTATACCTGATAAATCGTCTTCAACTATCTATTTACATCCGGCTCCAACGGCTGCTTTAACCCCTGTTAATATTTTACTATATTTAGAGGCTCTACTCCGTGATATCGTGACTCTCGAATTCTTGTTCATCTTTTTCTAAATAATTACGCTTGCTTTTCTCTCCAATTGTGGGACACATCAATCTTTCAATTTTGTTCACTGTGTTTTTTTAACATTTATTTTCATTTGCCCTAGTGCCATGATTGTGTGCCCTGTCCTCGTCAAAAAACAGCTTTGGGAACAAACTACATTTACATGTCAAAAACTGTCAGACTGTTAACAATTCAAAACTTGTATTAAGACACATTTATTCAAAATTGCTTTTGATGGTTAACTCACTCTGTTCACATTGGTGTATATTTCATATGTATTGTAATTTGTAGGTTTATTTGTAATTTTTTGTTTTGTTTAATATGTAATTGTTTATCATTGTATTTTTTTTTGTTATAATAGCGCTATAAATATAATAGAGACTTCGGTGATAAGCGCTTTATATAAGCACCGTTTTTCTGATTATTATTATTATTATAAGCCTCTCATTTTCTCATGTTCACATCAAAATAGTTTTACCTGCAATAATGTTCAAACTGTCAATTTGTTTAATTGTCAATAATCTAACTACACTATTGCAATGTTTATAATATTGTTTCCACATGTCATATCCTCCATTTTGTTATATTGTTGTTTTTTGTATACATTCAAGCATGTGAAAATAAATTCAAATTCAAAATATCTAAAAGAAAGTTTTTTGGAATTGGTGGGCGTGTATGATAGGCCGGGGGCCGTCCGGACGCTTAACAAAAAAAGAGGCCACCACTTTTGCCTATGGATTTAGGGAAATGTATGCATCCGATTGCACAAGCCATCATAAATATTCATCCTTTTGAATATTGTCTAACATAGGTCTTAAAAAATTTATGAAATATCGCATCAACTGTTCGGATACACAACCTGTCCCGTCACACAACGTCTGACTATTATAAAAATAATTGAAAGTGGAAATAAATTGAATTGAATTGGTGTTAGTTTTTTTTATTTTGACGTGTATGCACAATGTTTAAGAAGGAATCTTTCCACGGGAAGCATGTCATATGAACCGTTTTTACTGTCTGTACTGCTTATTATACTACCTTGAATGATCTTTTTTTTTTTCAAAGCTTCCTGCATGTCGTTCTCTAGACTAATGTTTACCCTTTTTCCATTTTGGCTCCTAATTAGGCCAAGTTAATTGCACAAGGGTGATTATGTGTGTATAGCTGGTGTGATCGAGGGGAAAAACACATCACGAGGCTGATGATATGGCTGGATAACAGAGAGAGAGAGAGAGAGAGAGAGAGAGAGAGAGAGAGAGAGAGAGAGAGAGAAGAACCGCGGGGGCGGGGGTACGTGGAGAGGTCGTAGTCAACTTGAATCAAGGTAGAAAGAGAGAGGAGAGATATGCCATATAGAGATCGAGAAGGGGTGCATGAAGAGGAAGAGGAGACAGAGAGAGCGCTGGAAAGAGAAAGAGAGAGAGAGAGAGAGAGAGAGAGAGAGAGAGAGAGAGAGAGAGCTAGGCGGCGACGAATGAAAGTAAAATGAGGAATTCATATTCATCAAGAGGATGAGAAAAGAAAAAGAAAAAACCTCTCATTAATCTCAAACAAACACAAGCTCCTATGTTTGTACTGCAATAAAAAAAAAAAGTAACATAGACCTACTATAGACTTTCAATTCAAAGAACTGATAAGGGTAGAAACTAAATTATATAGGCCGGTACCTATAATTATCTAACTTGACATTCATTTTGATGTATCTCGGCATCTCTATTTTCAGCTACATAATAATTGCTTGAGATAAGGCTAGCTTGCTGTGGCTAGAGAGCTAGGAAACAACAACAAAGCACATAATTGGCCGTTGTTCCCTTTCTAAAGTCCGAGGTAACTTGAGTTAGATATAAATGATGATGTTTCCTTTTCAAAGCTTGAGGAATTTAAAAAAAGAAGATAAATGTTCATTTTATCCTTGATATAAAAGCTCCATGGTTAGATGATATTAGTCATTTTTGCTGTACGGTCCCATGTGTTAAATGTCGTGTACTGTAATTTATTCATCATGGAAATAAGGAAAAGAAAGATCGATTCGTTTACGCATTCGGTTTATTTTTGTTTTTATTAATTCTCAAATTTATACGTTTTCCGTAAGTCCCAGTATTATTTATAATGTTCGTCAGGTTTTATAAAAGGTACTTGTAATATAATTCTGTAAATTACTCGATACTCCATTATTCATTTTCGTTATCAAGTTTTACTTTATCAATTACTTTACCATGTTCAACACATTAATATAGTCTTAGTTTTGTTTTGTTCTGTTTTCTGCTTCCTCTTCATCATGTTTCATTTATTTATCTCCTTCTTCCCTTTTTATCTATTGATTTATCACCACTTTTTTTTGTTCTGTCTGAGTCCCCATTTCTTAATTCAGATGATTCTGTTCTTTGTTTATTTTTAAAAGTTAAGTCTACTTTTTTATTCTCATTTTGCTTCTGTAGTTTGACATTAATGCAGACGCATCAATAATTAATTATGTAGTAAAGTGAAGCATGAAAAATTATCATTTTTATGTGCATAATATTGGTATATTGAATTGGCTCTTTAGTAGAATTTGTGTGACTTCTGCAAATAGCTTTATATAGATACATGTACATAAAAATTGTAAATTTGTACTCATTTAGTAGTAGTACTACTACATTTTATTTCATTCATATTTGCTAATCATTTCTCTATTTTTTCCTTCAATCTAGGTAGTGAACTAGAAAGTTTAGTGATCCATCTTTTGATGAAGCAGTGTGTACTTGTATCAACTCAAGCTGGATAAGTTTTGGCAGGCTGCAAGATTGATTCTTGGGAAATATCAGTGACTCTATCCAATGATCTCTCTTGAATGTTGCATGGTCTTTGGACTTGTACCTACACCTAGAACCAGATCAGTGGAGCAGCGGAAACAAAACAACTCCATGCATAGGAGAGACACATTTGAGGCTGATACAATTTTGTAAGATCAGATCATTAAATTCATGAAAAATGAGGACCCTTGCTGGACTTTGATGCAGTCAAATAGATGACCATAGACATCTAGATTTCTGAAGCCAAAAACAGACCCAATCCATCCTGCACAGACAAGATCGAGGCTGGTAAAACTTTGAATCCTTGAAATTCTTCAGACTAACTGGAGCTGTAGGTTGTAGCTGATCAAAAGTGGGTGGCACAGTCAAAAATCAACAGGACAAGCTAGTTGTAAAGGGTTGATTTACCTATACCAAGAAGCTCCATCATACCGTTTGCAAGCACAGGCATTTTACATAACACACAATCTGAAGTTTGAGACTTCAGAATTCACATATCTGCACTGTATAGAGTAGCTACTCCTACCTGACAATCAGACAGCGTGCCTGAAGTTTGGTTAGGCATCACTCAAGTCACAATATAGTTTGTTAAAGTGCCAAATTAGAATTTAGAATCTGTGCTTGCACTTGCAGATCAATCAAATGTGCCTACTCTAAAACAAATAAAATATCTCAACAAATACATCAGCTGGAACTTGTGACATTGCTCTTGTGAAGCTGAGAGTAAAGTGATTGTTGTTCAAGATGAATGAGCAAGATTATGGAGAAGTTGTTTGTTTCCTGACAACCAAACAGTATCCTGAACGTATTACTGGCAAGGAGCCTGCTCTCAAACTAGCACAGAATGCATTCAGGAAAAGAATCAAGAAATATGAATTGCGTGGTAGGTCAGTTGGGGGAATCAGTTTACAATCTGTACTTACCATTGATCATTTATTAGTAGTTGTTGTCTTTTTGTGGTAAATTTTCATCTATATTCAGTGATTAAAAAAAAAAAGGTAATTCACCTTTATAGTATATATTTTTCAATTTTCCTTTAAAAATAAGTCAAAATTCCTCATTGTTAAGCATTGACATTTTTTACAGAAGCACTTATCCTTGTATATACATCTAGGTATTTAAAATTGCTTTTTCTAGAGGATCAAAATACAATAAATCCAGCTAAGATAGAATCATGCACAGTTTAAACAGAGGAGAAATCTTGAAAATATATACCTACAAATAAATTTTAGACTCTTTTTGGCTTTGTAGATGATTACTTCTCACAAGTAAATTCCATACACAACATTTCTTTTATATCTTGTAGATGATAAGCTGTACTTCAGGAAACGCAGTACCTCACTAAGAGTGGTACAAGCATCAGAAAGAGAGCAGTTGTTCCGAGAGTTTCATGATTCTCCTTCGGGGGGTCATGGAGGATTGAATGTAACCTTCAGAAAGATATCGCAGAGATATTATTGGAGGGGATTGATGTCTTATCTGAAAATCAAGGTGAAAGTTAAAGAAGATGAAAACAGAAATGAGACATGTTTTGTAGTGAATAGTTCTAATGACTTCTTCATCTGCGTCTTCATCTGTTATAACTTAAGACCCATGACCCTTTGGGGTGCAGACGATGACAAACTATTAGGAATTCATAAGGGCAGCTTTAAAACTTTCCAGGAAAACGTTCCTAGTAGTGTCATAAAAATGAAAAATAAATATAAAGAAATATTAATACAAATTGTAAGATGACTCATGAATATTTCACCATACAATTTGTAGCGATACATACATTGTACAGTATTTCCATCATTTCTTCTATGGTTTTGTTTTGGTGGTTTTTATGTACATTCATTTTGCTTTATTTAATTTGAATTAATTGGGTTTTTTTATTGGGGGGGGGGGGTAAAGTAAATGATATGCTATCTTATAGTGTACTTTAGTAATCTTCAGATTTTTAAGTAGGGATTGTATTATGATTTTTGTAATGAATAGTTTATTGTCATTTTCAATGACTAATAGATCTAGTGATGCTACTTTCTATTCCACTGGTGTGAGAGCAATCAAAGTTGTTGAGTCAGATAATATAAGATATTAATTGTTTTATGATGAATATTCCTGTCTCGTTTATTGGTCATTTCAATTTGGATATGTAACACTTTATATGATAATCATAAGTCTAAACTATTTGGTGGCCAATATATATATATATATTTTTAAACTTCTCATGATCAAAGAGAATGAAAAATTTGATTAAGTATACAGGAGTTCCTTTTCTTTTTATCCACTAAGTTATGAGGCCCCCCCCCCAAAAAAAAAGAGAGAGAGAGAGAGAGAGAGTGAGCGAAAAGACAAAAAAGAACATTTATTAAAAGAAAATGAATAAGTAATTAATAAAATAAATATAAATAAAAATAATTAATAATTGTTATAGTAATGATAATAACAATAATAATGATTAATGATAATAATAATAAAATATTGATAGTAAAATAATTGAAAAAAGGAATTTCCAAGAAGGTGTTCATATGTCGATGATTTTTTTTCTTTCTCTCAGGTAAAACAGTGCCAAGTTTGTCAAAATAGAGAGCTATGGCCACATATGAAGGTAACATCAAAAGAACAGAAACGAGGAAAAAGGAAAACATCCTTGAAAAGAGTAAGTCATTACATAACATGTATTTATATAAAATATGATATTTTCATATTTAGTATTGTGTAGTTTTAATTTGAGAATGATTTATGCAATGATGCATGGGTACAATAATAATTTGAAGGTGATCATTATCACCGTTTAGGAACATTCTTACCATTGATCCCTCTAAAACTGGGGAAACACAGTCTGGGTTGTTTGGGGAAAAATATTAGCTGTGACTGATTCTAAGACTAGCTGTACCAACTGTAGAAAATAAAATGGGGAGTTGTAAACGTGTTGAAGCCCTTAATTCTCATCTCTCAGCTCTTGCAGCTGAAGGAAACATTGCCCTCGAGAATGTGGAGGTAAAAGGCGAAGTTGAATCAATTTTCTAATAGAAAAATTACCTAGGTGAATCTAAGAAAATAATGGGTGCTGCAGACTGTCTTAACTCTGGTCCCATATATTGACATTCGTGTTGTATAGTTAGACGTGAAAACTAGTCTTGTTGACACGATTCATTTAAATGAATTTTTTAACTGTTACTTTAGCTTGACACTTTTGCATGATAACATTCAATTCTTGATAGCTTGTTTGATTGTTTTTTTTCTGTTCTGTATTTGTTCTTGTAATTTTGTTGAATTGTTTTGTTCTGTTCTGTTTAGTTTTGTAGAATCTAGTTTTCTTTATTTTTTTTGTTTTGCTTCGTTTGTTTGTTTGCTTGCTTGTGTTTAAATAGCTTATTTAGCCAGTTCCATTTCAGCCTCGATGCTTGTTTTGGTAAGTCTCAGATAGGATGTTAGACCTCCAGTCTAAAGTTAGTTTTAAAACAAAAGGAGAAAAATCAGAAGGTCAACAAATGGATTAAATATAAACGTAAGAGCATAGAGAAAGAACTGGCGAACGAGTAAGAAAATAT
The DNA here is from genome assembly GCA_037976565.1 of Mesocentrotus franciscanus. NCBI lineage: Eukaryota > Metazoa > Echinodermata > Echinoidea > Camarodonta > Strongylocentrotidae > Mesocentrotus > Mesocentrotus franciscanus. Next base: position 29,699,409 of record CP137680.1, on the reverse strand, counting down.
GTTACTCAAATTAGGAGATAGACCTAGATCAGTTTAGTCTCTTTATCCATTGATTATTGAGAAATGTGTTACTTTATATTTTTAATAACAATAGCATGTACCGGTACAGTACTTCACATATCATGACCAAATATTCCCAATATTCTATCCAGGAGGTTGCTAAATCAGTTTTTACTGTATTTCCTCTTCGACTTTGGCTGTTTTTTTAATTATTTTCTTCTCATTTTGTTCTTCATAGACTGCAGGAGGAAAGCCAAACAGCCCTCTGACTAGCCATGTACTGGACACTGCTAGGGGTTCCCCTGCTGCCAACCTAAGAATAGAAGTCTACTACATCATGGCTGGACAGTGGAAGAAGATTTCAGAAGGGTGAGAGGAATGCAGTAATAGAAAAAGTGTCAGAACTATATGTAGTGACTACCACTGTAAAATTTCACAAATTTCACAAGTGATTCATCATTCAAATTCATATGATTTGAACAAAATTTTGTTGCATAATTATCTAACTATACAGTAGTAATAGATCTATTGTACACTGCAAATAATTTTACTAATAGATCTGCTATACTTTATTTATTTACACACCAACAGATCACTTTTTGATAATATTATAATTGTATATCTTACTTTATTTTACATGTTGAAAGAGGAATTTGCCCTTTCATACTATTTCTTGTCTTATAATTGTCAATTAATAAATATTTTTCATATTTTTGACAACAAAAATCAGTTATTCATAAATAAATGTGTGCTTCAAGCTATTAAACATGATTGAAAACCTATTGAATTTTACTAGACAAACAAACTCAGATGGCAGATGTCCTGGACTCCTAACCACAGACCAGTTCATCCCAGGAGTATACAAGATCTTCTTTGACACAGGCTCCTACTTCACTGAAAACAACATCAAAGGCTTTTATCCATTTGTAGAGGTGAGTTGTGCATACAAAAACAGTGAAACCTGTATGTAAAGACCACTCAAGGGAGACGAGAAGAGTGGTCTTTACTGGTAGGAGATGGTCTTTATGTACAGGTTTCAATGAGGAACATGTAACAAGGGAAACAGAAAATGGTGTTTTATAAGTGTAGGTGGTCTTTCTATACAGGTGGTTACAGTTATAACCTACTCTGCAGACCTTTGTGGGAAATGGTACTACTGTAGCACAAGACTAATCCTCAACTGCCTTTATTTTTGTTCTGTACACTAGATTGTGTTTGAAATAGAAGACGTCAACCAGCACTACCATGTACCCCTGCTTCTTAGTCCGTTCTCCTACTCCACCTATAGAGGGAGCTGACTAGCCATTGAGTCGGAACCAAAGCAGAAGAAGTTCCTCAGGAAATTAAAAAGGAATGTTAAGAAATCGAAGACAGTGGAAGGAGGCATTGGACCTGAGCAGCATAGAGACTTAATCAATGAAATAGCTACTCTTCAGAGTAATCTATTTAGAGAATCAGTTGTCACTCTATAAATCAGCAATCACAAATCTGAATCAGGCTAGTATTTTTTGCTCATATCACTAATATCAGTGATGGGATCAGTAAGTGATGTTTTTATGGAGCATTGACACAGGCATCTTCTTTCATGGGGGAGTGGATTGTTCAAGTATTTAGTCAAACGTTGCCAATGATGGGCTGTATTATTTGATACTTTTTTTTTGGGGTAACCAATGTAATGATAAGGTTCAAATGGTAAACTTGTTTTGCTTCTTGATTCTCTTAGGAAAGGAGAATTGCAAGTTCAATGCTTGCTTGACTGTAGATCTAATAGCCCTGTGCATTTAGGATAGTACTTGCATTTATGAAACACCAGAATAATAATTGTAGTATGATTATGATAATAACATCAATATGGTTGGTTTATTTAAGAGACTTCTTGTAAGTAGATGCTATTTTCCGAAGTCTGGCGAAATTTATTACATCAAAATTAAATCATAATTTTCATGTAGCAAAATATAGAACGGAAAGTTTTCAATGATTCACCATTATCCCAGCGATCGTAATGCATCCCAACTCTATTTCATTTGCAAGAACAAGGTTGTACTAAGTCATACTTTGTAAGCTGTGTTTGATTGATTCTATAAGATTAGGAGCTCTGATTCTCAAATGATTCTTATCAGTCAGCTATTTTTTTTTTTTTGGGGGTTGAATTATGATAAAATGTGAAGAGTTGTTGATGCTTTCATAAGATGATGTTAAATTTGTAAATTGTATATACAGTATCTGAAAATCAACAGTCGATGTATAGCATAATTCATTAAATGTTTTTATGCCAAATTAACATCCTTTCCAGCTTTGTAATTTGGGTTTCCTTGAATTATAAGAATAATACCTAGTGTAGTGTAAAACAAGACTCAGGATTTTTCTTCTGGAAAATTATTTGCAAGCTTAATATGGAAATATAGCACTTAGAGCTTTTAAATCTCACCTCTTTCTGTCTCTTATCTCTTTCTCGCCCCATCTCTCTCTCCACCTCACTCTTTCCTTCTTAATTCAAGCAGTGTTGAAAATCAGCTCTATCTTTAGTTAAAATTTACTTCCACAATATGAGAGCCAAATATTTGTGCTTCAGTACTCGTCTCTTGTATCGTAAAAGATGGGAGAAAATAGTTTGAGATTAGTTCTAATTGCTAATGGATTTTACAATTAATGTAAGAGTAACATGTGAAAAGAGGAGAGAGCTAGAGAGAGAGAGAAAGAGGGTAGAGAGAGAGAGAAAGATAGGGTAGAAGGAGAGAGAAGAGAGAGAGGGGAAAAAAAATTTGGTTACGTGCCTGTAAAGTAGCACTATAATGAGTTTTTTTCACCCAGCACAGTAGAAGATATTTATATAGTAGCTGTGCTATATAAATCATCTTGTTTATCATTAAAAGGGAAAGGGTAATGAATGCCTAACAATGCCTAAGCGGTGCCCGTTGGTCCCCCATGATCCTCTTTTTCTTTTGTTAATTGAGAGCTGAGTTGATGAGATAACCGCCCATCAGTGACCATGCTGGGAGGTCTAATCCCTCCTGGCCAAACTAGTGCAGATGGGCTTTAAATGGATAGTTTGGTATTAATAGAAGCAGAAAAATGAGAAGAACAGGTCAGTGAAAGTTTAATAAGATAAGTGAAAACTTAATATCAGGGTGGAGTGCCCCTTTAAAATCCATAAATTCAATACATTGATCATTGTTTTCGATAAAAAATCTGCAATTTTTTCTTCAACTTTTCAATGAAATTTCTACCCATGTATATTGTTTTCAAAGATATTGCATTTTATTAGAAAAATGTAGCATTAAAAGAAAATATTATTGTTGCCAATTTGGAGAACGATATGTGATCAAATTAGATCAATCTCTGTCCTGATAGTAAACATAGGTTAGGGTTAGGGCTTTATGGTGTTGAGTCCAGGGTTGAAGTTAGCAATTTGATTTTAACAGCATATTACGTTCGACAATAGAGCAACTGCCTCTGGAGCATATGTCGTACAATTGGTGTCTACATGTAGAGGGCGATACAGTATGTAAAATTCATGTTGTGTGAATGAAATACATTATATAAGTATACTACTACCAATTAGCAAACATAGGTTTTTTTAAACGACAAATTATACACATGTCAAGAGTAAAAGTCAATAATCTCTTTTAATATGATTCATGGATCAGTACATAAATGTAATGTAAGAATCAATATCTCAACCATGAAATTTCATAATAATCAGAAAGATGTAAAGATGTAAATTTAACAATTAACAAGATCAGTGTAATACAGTGAAATAACGTCCAAGATGCAAAAGAAGCAAAACATGAGAAGATGAACAAAAATTTGTAACAGACCACTGAAAAAGTGAAATTGCCTTAATAAATATGTTGGGATAAAATGACTTACCCTCATAAACCATTTTTCTATACAATCATGGGGCAACAAATTAATTCACTAAGTTTATACTTATAAACTAAATAGACAATTTGAGCTTTGCAAGGAGTTGAAAATTGAATTTGTTTTACAAATAGCATTATAAATATGATAGTGACAAAAGGAGGGTATATACTACTTAATTTTCACAACACATAGGAGTAATATCCTAGCTCAAATCAACAACTTTTGCCAACTAGAAGATATATACTATTAAATTTTGTTCAGGTAGGACACGGTTAACTGTGCCTTTTTTTCTCCTCACAATGACGTAATTGTAAAACACTTTACAGTTATGTACCTTATAACAGAACTCAGTAAAGATGCGCAGGACCTCTGTTGTGTACAGTTATAATGATAATTTACAAACTAAAAAAAAAAGTTGCAGTTTACCTCTTGATATGTGAATGAACCTTGTCATATACATTAAATGGAAAATACGATAGTGATTGATAACATCGGCCGCATTGCCAATTTGATGAAAATAATAAAACAAAGATCAAATTTTTAAAGACCCTATCAGATGGAAACACAACCTTTATATCAATGGAAAGCTGAATGAACGTAGAATAGAAAAATAAAGGAATACAAAATATTTCCCCTTCCAGTTAAAAGCAAATGAAAACCTCATTTTCCGCATTCCTCCAAATTACAGGTCAACGGGTAAAATCGCTGCAGTTACGGTGACGTCATAACATGTGGACCCAATCGGCTCGCCTATATAGCTGAGGCAAGAGCTGTGCTTAATTAATGCAAATTATTTGTTAATAAGCATATTCCACACAAGATGGTGTTATCAAGTCGATAGCTAGTTTTTAGGTGAACAACTCACGATTTTCAAAGCTTTAGATTTCGAGTTTTCAGAGAGCTGCTAGGCTAACTCTTAAAAGATACTAAAATGGCATATAATTCATATTATTGTAATCTACGACTTATAAGCTTCCCGTTGATATATAATTCATTTTTCACTTCTGACGGGGTCTTTGAAGTTAAAAATAAAATAAATAGGAAAATTAATTCATCTCATACCAATAACCCACTTTGCAAAAAGGTACAAATATACAATTAACCTTGAAATGTTAACAAAAAATAGCTTTTTTGTACACAGCGCAGTAACAAACTTCTTCTATTATCATCACTTGAAGTGACCTGATAATGTCCAATGTTACATTAGCCTGTAATTGATTGCACTTTCCCATCCTCCTCACACACATAAAACATCATTTGTTAATTTGCTTCAACCTCAATTATATTCAGATTAGCTTAATTCAAATCGCGTTTGACTAATAACAAAATCATTTAATCTGTTGCACACTGTGAAACATTGATTAGATGTCCTCAGATTCTTATTTAATTTCAAAATGAAACTATCAAATAACAACACAAAAATGAGCAGGGCCAAGAAAAGGGAAGAGGGGGTGAGAAACTAGGAATTAATTTTATATGGCTTTCAATAAGTCAAAATGAACAGGCTGTGTTATAGAGATGACACAATCAAGAAAGGCTTGACAAATGAAAATTTCCTGGTTAAAAGATGAATAAATGTCAATTTTACAAATTCTACACAAGAAATGCAGGTCATACGCATTGATCCCCTTTGATGGGATCCTCTGTTTGATTATGAGAAAAGTATAACATACCATACCAGTATAACATATATGGGATTCCTTGCTTAGATCACAAATTTACCAGCACAATCCGATTTAAAATTGGTTTGACAAAGCAGAAATATTAAACCTAAGTTTACAATTCCCTTCTACACACTATAAGGGCTAGCTGGTTCACCAACACAAAAATGCCGCTGCAGTTGTTTTTACATGTAAAAGAATGGTTACTGCAAAGGTCCTGCACGTATTCACTGAGCTATGTGATACAGAAAGATACAGAGATGCGAAGCGTATCACACTTTACGTCATCATTACAAAAATGCTGCAGCTTTGCTGTGTCACATCTTAACTAGGCTTAATAGTGCCTGAAAGCCAAATAGAGATGAGATATTTTGAGAAATTTCATTGAAATCAAAGATCTCTGCATCAAAGTTGACACACTTTGCTTTCAGTATTATACTCATTAATTTTTAACTGATATTTTAGAGACAATTGCCATATGACCAGTTTATTCTTGTTTTCAAATAACTCAAATGGGTTTCTTTCACTAATGAAATAAGAAATCCCTCTTACAATTACTTTAGTATCAAGTTGTCTGTTGAGAGACAGAAGGGCATTGACTCGGTGATAACATATATGAGTTAATGCCCTTCTGGCTTTTAGCAGACAAAGTATCAATTAAAAGCTCTTTACAAATGTCTGTATGCCCTACCGATATTTCATTTGCAGAGGAACTCGCTGTAATTTTCTTGGATTTGTTAATGATATACATATCTATGTATCAATAATTACATTGCTGTCTTAACCAGTCAAATTATCCCAATACAAAGCCCCAGCTAAAAATTCAATGTCCTGACATTACAAACAGGAATGTGTATACATGGGACTAGTCATTTAAACCATTGGCCTTCCACAGTTCATATTTCAAAATATTTTCATACTATCAATAAATATATAAGAACTTCCTAAGTTATTCTTGCAAGGGAAAAGTGCTCCCACAAGTAAGCATAGCTGAATAAATAGCTCAAATATATAGGCCTTTATAGATTAACCCGTATATGACCAATACTAAGTACATATCACAGAAAGATAAAACCAGCTTTGATACCAATGAAAGATACTCCTTTAAGGCTTGTTCAGATATGACGAGCTACACCGCCGCAAAAAATGCCTCGGCTTCTTTACTTGCAAATGAATGGCAACTGCAACAAATGTCCAGACCTGTGCATAATACACGTATAACACTTTACATCATAATAAAAGGCGCAGCGTTTATGCCGAGTCATATTTGAATGGTGCCTTAGAAGACAAGCCTATTGGAGGAGAGACTTGGCCCCCCTCCACCACCTCCCCCACCCAGACCACACCCACCCGGTGGGTCATTCTTGTCGTCAAAGTTTCTGGAGTAGAATGGCTTAGCTGCCGAGGATGGGTGCCGTTTCCTCAAAGCGGCTTCACGGGCTTCAATCTCTTTCCTGCAAAGATATCACATAACAAATTATCAATTAAAAGTTTTGTTTCTGAACTCAAATTCTGAATCAAATCTTTTACAACATATTCAGAGTGTGGTTTAGACCAGATCTTTTTCATTTTTGTGTGTTTATAATACAGTATATCTTTTTGTTTACCAAGAATGTCACCAAATTACAGAAGTGAAATAACAAATTGAATTGCACTTAACTCCCGTCTACTACTATTAAAGTACATAATACATAAAGATAAATGGAGTATCAATAGGAAACAAGTATTCAATGCTTTGGGTTAGCAACACATGATCATTTGCAAATTCATTTTCTCTTTTATATTAATTAGCCACTCTTTGTGCAATATGCATGGCTTTTTCATCAGATTACATGATATTTTGACAGAGGAATGAAGCGAAAAAGGAAAATATCTATGTTGCTGATTTGAAAAAGAAAATTCTATTCATCTCCATTCAAAATATTTGTTCCTATACTGGATAAAAGTGTGCTTCATTTCTATTAAAGTGCGGGTTCAAAGAAAATCACAAATATGGCAAATAACATATTACTAGAAACTGGTAAGCTAATAGATGGCCATCGTACAAGTTGTAGGTCAACTACAAATCGGATGATTTATAAAAATACAAATAAAACCACCTCCATAGCATCTGGGATATGCGAGAGATTCGCCAGAAAAATAACGATGTTTTAATGCCGTCACAATATGAACCAATCCTGCCCAAGCAGACGACATCCCATAAAGAATGAACATAATTGCAATGCTATTATTTCTCAAATTATAATGAGTTTAGTGTATATAAATGTGATGGGATTTTACACCATTCAAAAAGGGATATTACCCCGATTCTGATAACTAAATTCTTTTGTTTGTAAATACACAGGATAGGGGTTAATGAACAATCAAAGAAACCACACTTTCAAATTTAAAACCCCTTGGAATGAAAGCATGGACGCATTTGTTCCCTCTTGAAACGCCGAACATACCGCGGTGTATGCAGCTGAAAATACAATGGCGTCTTATTTTGTTTACAAGCGACGGATTCCTTTATTTTTTATCGGTGCATTTTTCATCAAAATAATACCATGCGCGGGGTTTAGAGTGAGGCAATAGATTAAACATTTAGTCTGACGGTAGTGAAGTAAGAGAAATAACTGAAGAGAAGACGACGAAACAGGCACTGAAAATGTGTGAGATGTCATGGGACATCGTCTGCTTGTGCAAATCATGTTCAACATGTGACGTCACACATCTCAGCAGCGATCGGAGAGCATTTCAGGTGCTATGTCAGGGCTGTATTTAAGAGTTTTGTAATTCATAATAATCATTACTTCGAATGTTTCCGAGCATGGAATTTTGATAACCTTGTCAAATCAAAGTGTTACCTTTGCAATAATGACAATAAAGTTAGTTTTTAAAATCAATGAACCTGATCTTTAAATGACTTGAAGTTTAATGAAATAAATCAAAATTATGTCTTCAGTGTCAGTATTTTAACACTAGTTTTACCTTTGTAACTGAAAAAGGTAACAAAAACTAAATGAATGTAAACTGTTCTTACCTGAATATAATGCAAATTGTCTTTTTGGATTGCATCTTGAAGATCTTTCCGCAAATGTTTCTCCTTCAAGATGGAAGGTGAGTATGATGACGACGATGATGATGAGGGCATGGCTCTCTGTACCACTGAATCAATTGAGTCACCACTTCCATAATCTTCATCACACTTCCTATAAAACAGAACATAAGCTGTGTCTCTTGGGAAACGCTGTGTGACCTTGCCAAAGGAGTCAAATTTGGATGAAGTCACACGACTGTCATTAAACAAATACCATTTATTAGGTAGATGCTCCTCATCGATTGGTTCATTAGTTTTGTGATCAGTTCCTTCTCCATTGTTCCTATTACTCTTTTTCTGCCGCATGAGATGCCTCTGAATATCATCAACATCGTCGCATGCATAACAGTAGTAGTGACCACTTTCAGATGACATTCCTGAGTGTACTATGACTGTACTGAGGACATACTGAACAGTCCTGTCACAGTCCCTCTCTGTGGAGCAGTGTGCAGTACCGACACTGTTCTGTCGAGTCCTCTTTGTGCATGGTCCACCATGGTTACCATCCACGCTGCAGTCACCATCATAAGGGTTTACATCGAGATGAAGAATCCTAGGATAGCGAACGTCCTCCATGATCTTACATCGTCTCTGCAGTTTCACGTCGTAGGAGAAGCGCAGAAGGGTAATGATCAGAATCTCTGGTGCATTGATGATTTCCAGAGACTTCTCTGCATCCTGCAAGCTCTGGCACTTGTCACAATGATACCTGTTGTCCTTTACCAGAAGTTCTGGACTGAAGTAATGTCTCAGGAGATCTTCAAGGTGAGTCTTGGTGGCTTCAGAGTTTGTACCAGCCACACCCTGTGCCTCACTTGTTGACCTGCTACTGCTGTGAAGATCAGGTCCCATAGCATCAGCTATGGCACTTGCACCTACCACACTCCGACTATCCTGTGCTAACTCCATAGCAGCATAGTCCGACTTCTCTGACTGCCTTTCTTCAGCTGGGGTATCACAATGTCCTCCAAGTAAATTATCCCTTCCTTCTGTACCAGGAAATCCAAGTGGCAGATCAAAGAAAGTTTCCTTCCGACTTGACACTGTACCACAGTTCAAGCAACGGATGTGAGTCGCAGACTGCCCACCAAAGTGTCTTTCCACAATGCTCTCCCGAGACTGGACTGCATCTTCTTTCTTTAACTTTGGCGAGGACCACGATTTGGCCTGATTGTAGGACTGACTAGACTCCATGGCCATACTGCTGCTGCTGCAGCATGCTGTATCTGATGCTGTTGGAAGACACAACTCATCGGTCGGATGACAGACTGGCATATTGGACCCTGATAAGGAGAGAGGAGCAAGAAGACTTCCAGTGGATGATGATGATTCCTCACCGGAGCTCCCTGCAGCACCCGTTTCCATCTTGACTTCATTTCTGTCTGTGCAATCCTAACGGGAAACAATCAAAGAGAGTGAGTGAAGATTTCATAAATCATGGAAAACATAGTTCCCTATACTGAAAGGTAGCTTGTCATAGATTTTCATTTCATTATTCCAGGATCCTTATTTTAACCTATTTCCAATTTGAAACAATCTTCCATGAACAGAAGTAAGGTACTTTCATAAATTCTACTCATCCAGTGCATATGCTGTTAGGACATATCAAAAAATTCACGAGACTAACAATTTGCTTTGGGACTAATGAAATTTCTTTAATTTCTCCCAGATATGGGATTAATTTTTTTTTTCCCCGACTGGGAAAAAAGGAACTAATTTTCTGGTTTTCCCTCATTTCCAGGATTACTGGGAACCCTGCTTAGTATTTCTATACAAGAAATAAATGCTTTATAAGATGCCATAATAATACAATTCCTTTAATACCACCATTCACAAGTTCCATAAGATGTATACAATTACTTCTACTCTTTACAATGAAAGGGATAAGTCACACAAAATCAAAATATAAGAGTTTAATCTATAGCTACCTGGTCATGCGTCATGGGTCCTGGTGATGACGATGACGAGGAGGAGGGTGATGATAGTGATGATGAGATGGATGCTGCTGCATTCTTCATCATCTTCCTCCATCCTTTCTCCTCCTCATCCAGCCGGTCTAACAGGTACTTGAGGAACTCTGAGCAGTCCTGCTGAGAGCCAGGAGCAAACCAAGGGGGCCTTGATGCTCTCAGGAACTCCCTAGGAGCGTATGCTGCTCTCTTTAAATAAACATGATTGAGAATTGGTGTGTATAGTTATATGTCGCACAGTATCGTCATACTTTTAAACTGTGAGTTTGCGAAACCTCAAAATTATAAACGAACGATGAGGGTTCAGAAGGATCGATACAATGAGTAGTCAAAGTCATTTTAGCTTCAAGCTGGCATATCCTCAAAGTTAATTGCATCGGCATGGCATATAACTTCAAGTGGGTACCGCCCACTGATCGTAGTTAAACTTGAGATCTGAGGTGGTTTGTAGCTTTGAGTTACCTTCACAACGACGAGTGTGTCTACACAGTCCCTAACTACAAGATAACTTTGAAGTTTTAAACCATGACCTAAACTTAAATATAACAGACTTTCCCGTGCACGTCACTAATGTTATAAAATGGGTACAATAATGCAAGACATGTGACTGGTGAACAAAAAACAAACATGAATGCATTATCTTTTCTTACGAAGCTAAAAACATTACTATCAAAAATTAATTACACCTGTTCAATATCAAGTACCAATATGTCCCTCAAATAACCAGAGAAAGAATGAAGACCCATGTCCGCCATCCGAAACAGAAAAGATACCTACATGTAGCAACCAGCTAAGTATGGGGTAAAATCTTTTCTAGCATTCCTCGGTCAGAAATCATTGATAAAATCATTCCTTATCATCGAAGATTAAGAAATGTATTTGTCACAATTTTGTCAACATTTTCAAACATTTCTGCTTTGATCACAAGAAAATTTATATCAAGAAATATGTTTACCTTCATTTTTAAATTTATCAAGCCTAATGTAATGTCCAACTGTAAGCGGTATCATGAATGCAATGGGAAATGTATTTCAATATTTCTGAAGAATGAATATAAATCCAGTTTCATCTTCTAATCACATACCTGAGTATGAGTCAAGAATGCAAAGCAGAGTTGTATGTTGTACATGATGCTCTGTCTGTTGAAGAGTGGGTAGGTGATTATATCGTCACAGAAGCTGTGTGAGAACATAGAATGTGTCATCAAAATTTAAAGACATTGTAATTCCAATGAGAAAAATACATTATAATTCTCAATTGCTACTAAGTGAAATGTAGACAGGGTAAAATGTACAGCCAAAGAATGCAACTACTGAGGTACAAACACAAATAGTCACAGACATCTAAATAAGAAACCATCCTCATAATAAAAGTTTACATTTATTTTATTATCATTAAATGTTTACATTTTCATTTTCATCATCGTCATCATCCTCATCACCATCATCATCATCATCACCATCCTTATCATCCTCACCATCACCATCCTCCTCATTATCATCATCACCATTGTCATTATCATCTTCATCACCATCATCATCACCTTCCTCCTCATTATCATCATCATTATCATCATCAATATTATCATCATCATCATCATCATCACCATCATCATCACCATCATCATCACCATCGTCATCATCATCTTCATCACCATCATCATCATCATCATCCTCATCATTACCATCATTATCATCACCATCATCATCACCATCCTTATCATCCTCCTCATTATCATCATCACCACCGTCATCATCATTATCTTTATCATCATCTTCATCATCATCATCATCATTATCATCATCATCATCATCATCATCATCAACATCATCATCATCATCAATGACAAGTACTCACTTTGATGACATGTATAAAGCCTGTATGACACTGTTCATGTAGCAGGTATTTCCAAGGTTGACCAAGCCCGTCTTGCCCGTCTCAGAGCGAGGCTCAAACTTTGAAGAGAATTCTGCTCCCAGACCACCCTTCTGTGATGTCCAAGCACTCTGTTTCAGCTTGGCCATCATGCTGGTCTCACTGGGGCGGGGGAAGTCCTGGAAAAAAAAGTGAAGAATGTGGTTTTGAGAGGAAGCCAATGAATATATGACTGTCATTTTGTCAGTCCTGCAAACACAAGATAAGGTTATTGAAAATCAATATAATGAGAAGTTGCTTCTTGTTTACATTCTTCTTATACTTTACACAGCATGAACATCTTGAATCATTAAGATTTTGTAACCTGTATAGCCATTATTATATACCTCACTTAAGAAATCCAGCCATCTGATTGGTCGAATTTGCTGTCGTGGTTTTAACCATTCCCGTAAATAAACGAAAAATGCCAAACCCATGTAATAGTTCTAGGGTAAAATCCCGGCAAATTTCCAGTTACCGGGAAAATAGTTCAGTCTTACTGCGATCCCCATTGGTTTACGTGTTAAAAACTGGTTTGTGCGAGCCCAGACACCTTACATTTGTGTGATAATTTAGTCGCTACATTTTAGGTTTTTTAATTGCTTGAAAATTTCAGTCATTTTGATAGCAAAGATTAACAGACAGTGTCTCAGATTTTCTGTGATGTTTTAACCAATCTTTACTCAATAAAAGGCTAAGGTAAGAATTCTTGGTAGATTATTGTGATAAATAAATGAGTCATTTTAGTTTTAGTTTTAGTTTTAGTTTTTGGAGGGAGGGGGGAGTTAAGATGTATTTTTTAAAAAACAATGTGCAATATTGTGTGTACGTCAATGTTATGTTTATATCTAAGTTGATTTGGGAGCAACCTGTGAGGGCTCACATGCCTCCGGGTAATAGTGTTGAATTTCACTTTTGTGAGCCCTGGCCCACACGTTGCTCCCTCCCTTTTCCTCTTGTATTGTTTATGTATTGCATGATCTGTCAAAATGTAATTGTATTGTGCTTTTATGATTGGCCTAATAAATAATAATAATAATAATAATTTGTACGATAGCCACTGCTTTAATACTCGAGGACTGGCTGTTTTTATACGCACACGAGAAAGTTGAATCTCCTGCCATCACCCCGAGGCGTGCCTGGGTGGGCGGTGCGCCGAGCCGATTTGTGTTAGCCATGCCGATGTTTCCAGTCAGCAGGTGCAAGCCCCTACATTTAACTTTAACAACTGCACAGTAAACATCTTTAAGAAATAGGCTTGCAGTCAGAGTTACAGAGTTTTATGGAAATATTTTCTACGGAGTTACAGAGTTTTTATGGAGTTCTACTGTTAGTGTTACTGTTATTCAACGAGTTATTCAACTATTTATTTCTGCTCTTCCTGTTCTACCAGTTGATTGGTAAGTTGACTCTTTATTTGGCATATAAAAGTATTAATGACTGCTTTAATATTCGAGAAATAGTTGTTTTTATACGCTCTCGGGAAGGTTACAATTGGGCTATTGTAACCTTCCCTCGAGCGTATAAAAACAACTATTTCTCTCAAAGCAGTCATTAATACTATACTATTTCAGACATGCCCTAGCGACACCTGAGAAGAAGAGAGTGAAGCACTATTGTTTGAAAATCTGTGATGATATTGTGAGCATGAGCTTAGGGTTACCTGCTCAAGCTCAGGAAAGTAATTCACGGTAGTCCACAAACAAAAAGTCAAACATGTCAAATGAGAAAGTGGAAGGAGTATGAACAGGCAAAACATGTGAAGTCATGTGTGGCCGGGCTCCAGGGCTTCCTTGAGGGCTCTAAGGTTCTTAGATACACCCTGGTGCAATCTGACCCATATTACTTTGAACCTTTTTAGAACACACTTTACGACTAATATTTCATAATTATTTTCAATTGAGAATGAATATTTCCTGTAACTGATGTTTAAACCTGCCATTGTTACATTACCCCTTGTGGACCACCCTGTATTTATAAAATACATAACATGTCATTCAAGAACTTACCTTAAGGGCCTCTAGGAGAGGATCATAGAGCTCTGGATAGCCTGCATGATGGTACATCAGACAGTACACTAGGTCAGCCACTTTAGACAGGAAGCTATGACTGGCAGGAGTGTTCTCATCACGTAGTCTCTGCATTAGCTCTGGTATTTGACCTAGGATCTGACATTCAAAGGATAAAGGAATACTAATAACAGTTGCAATTTCACATATATATACCACTTAATAAAATATTACACAGCTGAATAATTCAGCTTTACTTCAGGTAACAAATGAGGAAACAATAATATACAACTAATTCCTATCAACTAATGTACCAAATTTTTTTAAGAATACAGGGGATTTTTGAAAAATCTGGCAATAATTATTTAGAACCACCCAGCATCATCCATTTTCTGTTTTGAAATTCTAACTCCTAGATAAACCGCTTGAGCCATAGATTATTTGGCCAATGTTTTAGTTGGCACCCTGTTTGTTTACCAGGGTTTCTGAACATGTTGTCTATCCAAATATGCTGTTGACATGCCCATACTTGACCTCTAACACCTTCCCCAGGTGCCAAGCAAATATGACCACTGGTTCTGACTGCTGCCAGTCATTGGTCAGGCTGTACTGACCAGTCCAATGGACACAAAAGTACAAATATGGCCTTAATCTTGGTCATTTGAGAGGCGCATTGAACAAGTGAGTAGGCATTTTAATGCTGTGCAGACTCTAGGTAATTCAAGGCCAGAGTGAAAACTTACAGAAGCTTTCTAACTCTGATGATATGGTTACCTTGTGAAAGGCATCGGGTGAGTGTTGAAAGCTCAGGAGCATATGAGAAAACACTTGAAAGGCACAGTCTCTGACGATCGAAAAAGAGTCGCGATAGCATCTGGTATATGGAGGCAGAACAGAAGACAATACATCAATCAACATGATAGAGCTTCTTTGTTATGATACAGTCAAACCTGCTTTAAGTAAAGTAAGTAAAGCGAGATGAAGTAGATAAGAAAAGTGGATTTTACTGACAGGTTCCTTTAGTACATTTTTCAATGAGAAACCATTGTCAAGGGAAATTTACTTTATTACTTTTCACTATTAAGTTTATTTTGGTTATAGAAAAGGTAATGAGCTGACTTTAACAAGTAGGCCTACATATCTCTTTTTAGTTTAAAAATCAAACCAACATAATATTTTTTTGCTGATGTATTGGTGTTCTATACTACACAGGATTTACTCAGTCATCACATAATGACTGGGTCATTCTCTCTCTTAATATCTATCTGACACCAAAGTTGTTGAATGTACTCTGATATTCTCCAATACCCACGCATATCTGGTCCCTTTACAGTGAAAGCTGACAGTTTTCTACTATTTCTACTCACTGTTTCAACGGTCAGCAATGTGACTTTGATGAGAATGGTGAATTTGTTGACAGAGGCAAGATTGGTCAGAAAAGTGATTATCCACTTATCAATGTTGATAACACTTGGCCAGGACAACCAGTCAATCATCCTCTGTAGCGCCACCGTCATTCTCTCATCCGTTATGGATATGTCGGAAACAGCACTCTTTGTGACTGCCTCAACTACATTCATGTGGATGTGCTGGACCAGGGCGCCCAACGCCAAGGATGGGTTCTGCGACTCCTCGACGGAGAAGGTGGAGATGATGTTGAAGACGTGCTGGAGGGAAGGTATGATGGTGGTTGGCTGAGTGGACCAGATCAATCGCAGGACATGTCCAACGTTCCCAACTGCTGCCATACACGTCTTCAGTTCAGCATCACCCACAGGAATCTCCAGGATGCTAGTATTAACAATCAAGGTCTGGCAAAGAGTGGTGGCAAAACTGTTCTCCGGGATGCAGTCCTGGTTGGCTCGTAGGAGTCTACAGATCTCCCCCTGGATGGCAATGTCCGGGAACCTTCGACAGAGGCTGATGACTCCTGTCCTAATAATCTTAATGGCTGTCTCATGTTTGAGATGAAGGGTCTTCAAACAGTCACTGATGAAGCGGATCAACATGAGAGGGTTGCTTACTGATTCTCCAAAGGATGATATCAGGAAGTGATGACAAAAGAAATCTTCATATGTTGTTGGATTATACTTCGCCCAGGCCTGAAATATCTGTTAACAGGATTAAAATAACACGTCATAAACAAACATGAAAATACAAAGTACAGTGTAATATAATTAGCATGAAAAACCTGAAACATTCTTAATGTAACAGTATAATAAAATGTACTGCACTATCTAGACCTCTGTATTAATATTATTTTACCATGTTAACATATGGTACAGAATGTATAGCTCTTCTATTTCACATATTCATACTATATGCTTTGTCTATATATCTGATGTAATAGTACAACGATAACACATTATCTAATGGAATGAATTCTAATTCATTCATTCCATTGAATCAATGATAATACAATGTTTACAAACACTTGAGAGAAGGCTATTACCTATACACTCCAAACTCGTCTTTCGGATGGTGACGTTAAAGGTCGGTCCCCAGACGTAAATAATCATATCTGATTGATACACGTCTGTAAAACAATTGAGATCTACCTGGACAAGCACTTTGTAAGCGTCTTCTGTTTTTGATGTGTAATTATGAATCTACAATGTATCTTCAAATAAATAACTGGAATATTTCAAATCTGATAAGATGATAAAGATTACTTTGCTTCCAGGATACCAGTTAGTGTCATCTAATGAGCCTGAAAAGAGACTCTGGTGTGTGCAAGTCCCATATGGGCAGTACAAAATGAAACCTGAAAAAGCCTGAAATGGGGAGGTGTGGGCCCAAAATCAGGCTATGGCCTGAAAACTGGCATCCTTGTCTTAAGAAAAGCAAAAAATGGATCATCGAAAACACTAAACCGGATCTTATGAGCTGACAGATATGAAACACAGTTCAGCCTGCAAGTAACATTAAAATTGTAGTACATGTACCTGAAGTCCCATATCCTGTAGGAACTTCTCCTCACCGATGACCCAACATGATGACAGCTGAAGGATAGTTGTTACTTCTTCCTTGCTCAAAGGTTTTGAGGCTGTTGACATCATCTTCAAGAAGAGGGCTTTCTTAACACCCTCTTGGTGAGCAGACGCCGAGATACCAAGTAAAATCTTATCCATGGTTGGACTAGGAACATGAAAAGATGAAGGCAAATCTTAATTATTATTCATGTTTTTAAAGTGTACCAATCACAAAATATATTTAGCTCTGCATCTGAGTGATTCCATGTCAGTGTACTATATTCAAAATGTGACCTCAGTCTAAATAGTAATTCTCTAAAGAGATGCAAGTTAAAATACACTCTTGTACTAAATGTAGTAGGACATTTAAGCACATAAGTCATTAAGTGATTTGTGAGTAAAGTAGTCGACACACCCTTATGCACTCGCATTATATACATGTAGGCCCGCGCCCGCACAGAACCCAAGTCCGACTTGGGCTCCATGTGCAGGGTTTTATGTTATTATTTTCTTCATATTCTGTTAACCCATAGAATGCCAAGAAAAGTTAATTTAAGCCTTTTTTCATGCATTCCAGGATTCTCAGCTGTACCTGAAGCTTGAAGTACACTTTAACTAGATAAAAACACGAGAGGATAATATGAACAAGCACTTAAAGAAGGTATTGTCAATTGGTAATGCCAATGGAAGTACAATTACCATTATAACAACACAAAAATGCAGACTTTTCAACATTTTTATATTTGCAACTATGAGTATGACTTCTAAAATTTTACACAGTGCCAGGATCCTCCAGCTCCCAGCACCTGGAGCTGGAAGGATACCAATTAATTCAAAGTAAGTAAATTCAATAGGTAAACATTGAAATGAAAGACAGAAGGAGGAGAGCAAAAGAAAGATTTTTTAAAAGGAAGAAAAAGAAGAACAGGAAGAAAAGAGGAAGAAGAAGAGGAAGAGGAAGAAGAAAAGGGGAAAAAAAGAAGAGGAAGAAGATGAAGCAAATAATCATGTCTGAATAAGAAAAAGAACTAAAAAAAAAAAGATTAAAGATAGGGTGTCTGAACGATTTTTCAATTTTCCCTTTTGGATCGTTTTTCACCATTTTGGTTGGATAATTGAAAAAATTATTTACTCAGAATAATACATTTCAAATTTCAAGACTCACCGATGTTTCTATCAAAAGTTACAGCCCCTTCAATTCCCTACAATATTCATCCATTTTTTGTAAGAATCGACGAAAAAGACGTACACGCAGAGTTATGTTGTTTTGCTAAATTTAGCACAACAGCTGAATTGCGCAATATGCAAGCGTACACACGCGTGCAAGCGCACGTGTTGCTTAACTGATGCGCGATCGGTAATCCATTGTCTTCAATGGGCACCCACTTCCGGGTTTGTAGACGCGCCCGATGCATATTCATGTGCAGATTTTACGCTATCACCATGGGTTCGCCGGCGCGGAGCTCACGCCTCCCTACTTAGCTGATCCGAAAAATGTGGGAAGGGTATTTTCAAACTGTAATTGTTTGTGATCCCTGGGGCTAGCGAAAAATAAGCGTAGGGATATTTTCCTTACGACTGGGACTACATATCGCCAGGCGTCATATCTCATAAGTGGCAAATTTCGAGTTAGCCAGGAAACAATGTTTAAATAGCTGTTTTGACCAAGATATTTTTATAATTTCGAGATGACGCCCCTCTGGAAATATTGGAATTAATCTGCTCTTTCATATGACACCTCATTTATTGAGTATCACCTTCAGGATCACAAAGAATAAAGGTTTGAACTTTGAAAAAAAAAAAAAAACTTTGACAATTTTGGAAGATCGCGCAATGCACGTAGACCGCATAGGGCTGCGTGCAATCTCTATGGGAAGGATTTTAGCACACAACATCGGGTGCGCGATCAGACACCCTATTAAAGATTGACGCAATAAAGCCTGAAGGCGCTACTGTGTGGAGTGAATGGTGGTTGCCTATTTAATGATAATGCCAGTGTCCAATTGTCTAATTCAAGTTACACAGCAGATCTAGTCAGTATATACATGAGCATTTAATATGCCCGGTAAAATAATATTAAAGCCCAAGTCCACTCCAAAAATAGCTTACTTTCTATAAAACCAGAAAAATCAGACAAACCAATCAAAAAAAGTTTGAGCAAAATCGGATAACTAATATTCTTGGCAATTTGTGTTGTTCCATAGTAGTCTACTTTTACATACTTTTTCAAAAATGCATAACTTTCTTATTAGTTATCCGATTTTGCTCAAACTATTTTTGATTGGTTTGTCTGATTTTTCTGCTTTTATTGAAAGTAAGTTATTTTTGGAGTGGACTTGCCCTTTATATTTATAATCTTGTACTAGTCTATAGTAGGCTAGTAGTAGTAGGCCTACGTACGTCGCGGGGGATTCCACCTCCTCATACTGTACTTTACACGCAAGTGCGAGTATACACACTCGATGACCAGTGGCTTATTTTTCACGAGAAGGCTTATAAAAGCTTATTTTCAAAATCAGTCAACAAACCTGACAAATGAAATGGAACGGTGAAGATCATTCACGAAAATGCAATGTCACCGACGCGACGACAGTCGACACAGCTCAGCTCAGCTCAGTGTCCGTGTCCCTGACACTGCGACTCGTCTTTGCTTCTGATGTCGGAATGATATGATACCGGTAGGCTACCCAGATCTAACTTACGTCAGTTAGATAATCAAACAGAATTCATGTAGATCTAGAGATATCCATGTCGTTTAATCATACCCTTTGACGTGAAAGCTGGTACAGTAAAACACAACGATATGTAATCAGACCATACACATTTCATATATATACAAAACAACATAGGCCTACAGTGATACATACACGCTGAATGCAATGAACAACGCAGAAAATCAGGAATTCCCCGTTTCATTCACATTGCATTGCGTTGCGTGCAATATGCATGCATTGTTTTTCCGCACGCGCATAGTGTAAAAGTTAGCAGACTATTTATTTGCACGGTACGGCCGAGCAAAAAGTTGAAGTTAGCGACAGCCAAATATTCTAGATATGAGGAGAAAAGTATGAAAATGAAGAAAAATACAAAAACTTAAATAAAGAAATAAAGTAAAAATGCAATGAAGCCAGAGGCGGCGCTCCCAGGGGGTAGGGGGCACAGCGCCCCCACTTTTTCAAATACCCCAAAAGTGCCCCTTTAACATTGTAAGAAGTGCCCCTTTTTACATATGAAAAAAGTGCCCCTTTTAATTTGTAATAGTGCCCTTTCCCCTTTCCACCTCTGATAAGTGCCCCTTTTATTTTGACACCTACCCCCTTTCCTTCGACAAGTTCCCATTTTCCTTTGCAATAAGTGTCCATTTTCCATTCTCATAAGTGCCCTTTTTAATATCTAGTAAGTGCCCCTTTTCAGGTACGAGAAGCGCCCCCTTTCACTTTTGTTAAGCGCCCCCTTCACTTCTGATAATTGCCCTATTCAAATCTGAGAGGTGCCCCTTTTGCTTTGACAAGTGCCCCTTCCCCTTATTTTAACTCGGATAAGCGCGCCTTATATTTTCACATGTGCCCCCTTTCCTTTCTAATAAGTGCCCCTTTTCCTTATGATAAATGCCCCCATTTAAAAAAGAGCCCCTTCCCCTTTTTATAAATGCCCCCTTTCACCTATGAAAATGGTTCCTTTTCATTCTCATAAGTGCCCCTTTTCATCTCTTGTAAATGACCCTATTCAATTCTGAGAGATACTCGTTTTACTTTGACAAGTGCCCCTCCCCCTCCTGATAAGCGCTCTTTTCATCTCTAATAAATGCCCCTTTTATTTTGACGCGTCGCCACTTTTCCTTTCTAACAAATGCTTTTATAAGTGCCCCTTCCCTTTCTCATAATTACCCCTTTTCACCTCTGATAAATACCCTTTTAACACTGATACGTGCTTCTTTTTCTTTTTAATAAGAGCCACTTCCCCTTCTCATAAAAGCCCCCTTTCACCTCCGATAAATGCCCCTATTAAAATCTGATCGGTGCCCCTTTTCTTTCATCAAATGCACATTTCCCTTTATTATTAGTGCCATTTTTTCATTCTCATAAGTGCCTCTTTTCATATATGGTCAGCGCCCCTTTTCAGATGCGATAAGTACCCCTTTTCACCTCTGATACAATCATACGTGCCCTTTTTCCTTTCTAATAAGGAACCTATCCCTGTTTCATAAATGCCCCATTCAAAATCTAATGGGTGCCTATTTGCGTAGACAAATGCCCATTTCCCATTCTTATAAGTGCCTTTTTCATCCCTGGTGAGTGCCTTTTTTTTAGGTGTAAGAAGTGCCCCATTTTCACCTCTGATAATTAGCCTTTGTACTTTGACACGAGCTCCTTTTCTTTTCTAATAACTGTCCTTTCCCTTTCGATAAGTGTCCCCTTTTCCTCTCATCATTAAACGTGCCCCTAATTTCAAGCGACTAAGAGCAATTTCCCCCAAAGCTCGCTCGCATTTATAGATGTTATAATTATGTTACTTATCAAAGGTCTTTTTAGTCTTCCGTTATGAGAATGTGCTTATAACCCCATCAGGATTGGGTTTTTCCTCTTTATAAGATGTAATTTTTCGCACTGCGACCTCACAAATCTTAAAAATTTTCCTCACTCGCTTTGTTCGCTCGCAAATTAATTTTCAGACCATCACACCCAACTGCTAAGTATGATGCTTAAGCAATATGTTATATGATGTATAAAAAGAAACAAATATTGAAATCATCCCTGATAATGTAATCACAATATAGGGGTACATACCAATGTCTAAAAAATTGTATATTTTCGCTTTGAGATTTCCCTTTGAAGGTGCCCTTTTTTCTCCAGAAAGTGCCCTTTTTTGTTGGTGCCCCCCTCACTTTGGAAGTCGCTCCGCTGCATGTATCGATGAAAATGTGAGGAAAGAAGAAAACCCATCAAAAGTAGCGCAATATGATATGCATTAGAAAATCAAAGTATAGTTAGGATGGCTCATAAGTATTCGTATGGATAAAGATAAAACATTATAGGAAGATGATCTGAATATGTAGAAAATCTATTCCATGATGAGAGAGGTGAAACCCCCAAATAAAGATAAATATTGAAGCTAGGCCCTCCATTTCTCACCAAAGAAGTAATTAAAGCTGCCATGGAGAACATGAAATACGGCAAAGCTGTGCACAGGACCAGACAATAATCCATCCGGACTAGAAGCTCTCTGTGTTTGGGGTCTATAAGAAATCACACAGCTTATAAACAGCTATGACATTGGAGAAATACCAAATAGCATTAGCAAATCAATTATAATCATATCACCCCCAAACCAGCTACCATTGAATAAGCGGAGGGCCAAAGTCAAATATCATGCTCAGATTTTGAGTTGGTTGCCACGTACTATACCATACAAACTAAGCACACCTTGTTTATTCGAAAGATTTTATCATAATACACAATATTTCAGAGGTGTTTTTTTATTTCAATTTGTAGCAGTCACCCCGAAATCGGAGGGGCGTCCTGCGGGGGGGGGGGGCACCCGAAATTTTTGTTTTCCTCCGGGAAGGGTTATTTTTTTTTGCACCGCCACCCCCCCCCCTTGGGCGCCAGGGGTAGTGGGCACAAATTTTTTTTTTGGCACCCGAAAATTTTTTTCCACCGCCACCCACCCCCTAGGGCGCCAGGAGGGGGCCATCTTCTTCTTTTTGTGTGACCGGGAGGGGAGGGGAGGGGAGGGGGCGGTAGTGAGCAAAAAAAAAAATTGGCACCCGAACAAATTTTTTCCTCCGGGAAGGGTTTTTTCCACCGCCACCCCTTGGGCGCCAGGAGGGGCCCATCTTCTTTTTTCAAAAAGGGTGTTTTAACCTTTTTTTTGCTAGAGCAGGGGCCCTCAGGCCCCTGGATCCGTCCACAAAAAGCGGCCCTTTAGACGAAAAAAAGTGTCAACCAACATTATAGTTTTGTGTCATATGAAAGAGAATAATTCTCTTCATTTTGATAGCAATTTCAACGGAATTGAGATGAATTAAAGTCACGATTTCAGGTAAAAAACGTGATTTGTATTTTGGTGATTTTTTTTTGGTCAAAACATTTCATTTGATTAAAAAAACGTTATTTTCCATATCTCAAAATCGGAGAGGTGTACTTTTTCATATCTTTCCAAGAATATGCCCATGTACAAAAAACAATATATTGTGTAAAGGAGAGGCTTATATATCTCTTCAGTGAAAGTTATAGCAACCCAAAATTATTGACTTGATTTCCACAAAAACAATTTTTTTTCCACATAATGATGTGTATTAACTTTATGCATATATTGAAGACGTGTTTTGTGTGTTTAAATCGATTTTTAAAGATAACTTTAAAGTAAAACACCAATTCACCATGGCTCTGGTGTCATATGGTGGATAATTAAAATACCATCAAAGTTTGACCAATTGCATTGAGTTGTGTAATGTGTAAAATATTGAAAGAGCCGAAAATGTGTGGTTATTTTGGGAGGATA
This sequence comes from Mesocentrotus franciscanus, assembly GCA_037976565.1. Taxonomy (NCBI): domain Eukaryota; kingdom Metazoa; phylum Echinodermata; class Echinoidea; order Camarodonta; family Strongylocentrotidae; genus Mesocentrotus; species Mesocentrotus franciscanus. The sequence goes on along the minus strand of CP137680.1, from coordinate 29,675,436 downwards.
TTCCCCCCTAATTTTAGCCAGTATCTCGGTATAATAAAAATGTGTATACCATGTTTAGAACATAATGTGGGGCATTTAGATTTTTTCCTTCGGGTACTTCGATGCAAATTCATGAAAAATATAAATTCTTTTTCATGGCTGATGTTAACTTGCTTATTATCCAAATTAAAGTAATGGATTATTAAAATTAAAGTAATGGAATCAATCTGAAAATGTTGTCATTGTGTTCACTGACCTTATAAACATCACTTTTAGAACTAAACCCCTTTACATGTAGTACTTAAAGCCCAAGTCCACTCCAAAAATAACTTACTTTCAATAGAAGCAGAAAAATTAGTATCGATTCTTCAAAATTCATAAAAGTTTTTAGGAAATGTCATGCACGCAATATGATACAAATCATATAACCTGGGCAAAGGCATGGGGAAATCAAGTTTTGGGGGATAAAAAGGGAAATTAATGGGATTAAACTATATAAAGCAATTGATAAGTTGTGAGGACATGACGTCACAAACTGATAACCATCTTGGCAATTTGTGTTGTGAATATCACTGTTCCATAGTTTTACATACTTTTTCAAAAATTCACAACTTTCTTATTAGTTATCCGATTTTGCTCAAACTTTTTTTGATTGGTTTGTCTGATTTTTCTGCTTTTATTGAAAGTAAGTTATTTTTGGAGTGGACTTGCCCTTTAATTGCAAATCTATAGGTAAAATATGAATTTTCTAATATGACAATAACTAATTTGCATATAATGCAACTTTAACTGCTCTCCACTACTTAGATTTTCCTAGACTTTTAGTATGTTGTCTAGAGGATTTTCCCGAAGGACATTGCAGTGCAATAACTTCTTTCGCAATTTCTTTTGAGTTTCCCCCTAAAATTTGCTGTTTTGACTGGCCTTTATAGATCTCTACCCAATAAATGACATGTGATGGCGCTGCACATCGACTTAAACAATTTTGACATAGAAATGGCAGGGTCGGAGCACTGAACTCTATACGTAGTGTTACAGTTCAGTGGGTCGGAGGCGCCATAACTTCTTAGTCAGGATGTTGTCCTTGATCTTGGAAAAGAGGTCTTCGTGAAACACGCAGCGGACAAGTAGCTTACTAACGCTGATTTAGTCAAGAAGTAAGACTTATGACGGTTTTGAGAATGACAAAAAGGAGAAGAAAGGGTAGGAAAAAAATGGAGGAGAAGGAGGAGAGAAGAAGAAAAAGGAGGAGAGAAGAAGAAAAAGAAGACGAAGAACGAGAAGAAGAAGGACAACAACAACAAAACAAGAATAAGAAGAACAAGAAGAACAAGAACATCAAGAACAACAAGAACAACAACTACAAGAACAAGAAGAACAAGAAAAATTTGATGGCAGGTTATAATCATTATCTCTTATATTCATCCTCTGTTTCATACATCATCACTTGATTTTTTATTTCAAACATCATCTTTCTCTTCTTGTTCCATCACCCACATCTTCACAATCGTACTTCACATCATTGCTATTATCATTGCTATTATTACCATCACAGATTAGTATTTTCATATACTCATTACAACTATATACTTAACAAGTATGTTAGCACCTAAGCTCTTCATATTAACATGTTATAATCAATACCATCCTCACCAACATTCATCACCCATCATTATCATCACCATCATCATCATCACTATCACCATCATCATCCCTATCATCATCATCATCATCACCATCATTATCATCATCACTATCATCATCATCATTATCACCATCATTATCATCATCACCATCATCATCATCATCATCACCATCATCATCATCATCATCATTGTAGAGCATTATGATGTTAATGGTGATGATGTATACTGCCATTTGCAACACAAAAATATATCCTTATCACAATTACTCTTATCTGTCACAATTCCCATCAAATTATCATCACATAAGACCTCAAAATGTATAGATGGAAAGACATCATTACCCTTCTGCACTTATAAAAAAGAAGACAAAAAAGAAATTGAACACTTGGCACATAAGAAATAAAAGTAGAGTGTTTTTAATTTTCATCTTCTCGTAAGCCAGCATAAATATCTTAAATAATTAAACCATCACATGGTAATGAAATATAAAATAAAACCACTTTTTTTCTTTACACAACTACACCCATATAAATAATCATCCTTATCCTGTCACAATTGTCCACTATCATACATACCAAATCAAGTATTCATCCCAACATCATATCCCTGGATTATCAAATCATACTATAAAACCAAAATATTATCAAAATTAAGAAAAAGAAAAGACCTTGGTTTCTACTTTCAAACATCAAAAAACAATATTAACACAAATAAGGAAACATTTAGTTTATTTGAATATCCCCAAAATAATTAAATAGGTTTTCTATAATCAGGCTTTAAGAGAAATTTGTTTTTCTCATAAAATGAAAACAAAAATCTATGCTGTACTATCTAATAATCAGTAAGCTCGACATTTCAAAATGAGATTATATCTTGATCAGTGTAAAGCAGTGAATATAATTATATAACATTAAAAAGAAATCTAGTATATGTAAAGCAAGCATGTATCAAAGCCGGTAAGGATTCAAATAAACCTAGGAATGGAAGATCACTAACATTTGAGACAAGGCTACATGTATAATCATTTGATACCTTCAGTGAGTTCTGATTCAACAAGGAAAAAATATATCAATATTTAAACACCATCTGAATGAGATAACATCCTTCTGGCTCTGTAAAGTTGACATAAAATTATGTTCTGCATGGATGGAAGTAATACCGGAGATGAAATCTTTGTAAGTCTCGAACCAAAATATTAATATGATTTTTTTATAATTGTTCCAATTTCCTAAATTTGTGTCTCAAGTAAAACTGGGATATATAATGATATCTTAAGGTACATAGATATACCACTAGTGCATCAATGAAAATGGTGATAACATCAGTAAAACAGAAACAAATGTACATTACATCAGGATATTTATCCATAAATGCGTGTTTATGCCATTTATACAATGTATAGTCTATGCCTGAAAATATAATAAATAAGTAAAAACATATGAAGCATGATACTTATATACAATTGGACATACAGAACACTTAAAACAATGAATTGAAATGAAAAACAAATACAATTCAAATTAGGACATTATGCATGCCATAGGTAGGTCATTATAGGTCTCCTTATATTCTAAATTATTCAGTTTTTCCTCCCCAATTGGCAACACTTAATCTCATTTTCACTCCTTCATAGTTAGAAGAGAAAAAAATGTATATTAACTGAACCAATGTGAAAGAAAATTGCAAAAAATAATTAAATTTAACAATTACCAGTTTGTACATGAAAATAGTGATTTTATAGTGTTGCCAATTTAGAGACTTTAATGACTAGTTACATTTAAATCACTCTTATTTGAGAATGCCACAACGTACTGCATTGGTAGTAGGCTTAAAATTGTCTGTGATTTTTGCTCTTTCTGCTCAGGCTGTATAATGTGTCATTCCTAGCATTGTGGATCAAAAGATAATGCACAAACGTCACATAAAGGAGACAATGTACTGCTAAGGGATGTATTATGAATTAATTATAATTTAGGTGACACATCTTGAGAAGTTGCCAAATCTGCAAACAGTAGCCAACACTTAAAGCCCCACTGCACTACTTGTAGCTACTTGCTCCCTCTATATAGAAAACAATGCCTAAGCGGTGCCCGTTGGTCCCCCATGATCCTCTTTTACTTAATTGAGAGCTGAGTTAATGAGATAACCACCTGTCAGTGACCATCCTGGGAGGTTTAATCCCTCCTGGCCAAACTAGTGCAGAGGGGCTTTAAATAACAAAAACATTGAGGATGGCATTAAAAATTTGTTATTTCTAAGAAAAAAGTACTCATCAATGTAAAAATGATTGATGCGTCTTTTAATGAGGGCAAGAAGTAATTAGTATACTAATCTTGCTAAAGCTCTAAATAACTCATGATATTTGAAGATATATAAGACTCTGATACATATGTGAAATTGTCTGTATGGAGCCAAACGGGCATTAACTCATATAATTTAACACAGAATTAACGCACTTCTAGCTCCGAACAGAAGTTAATGTTCACCATCTTGCGATGACTATACACATCCTGCAATGTAAATAATATATTGTCAAGTATATTTTGCCACCTGAATGGCTAAACAAAATTATGATTACTCTGTTAAAATATCAACAAGATTATAATCAGAATCAGAATCTCCTTAAGTACTGTTACAGTTAAATTTACATTACAAAAAACATTAATGTTAAAACACCATCTTCTTTCATGAGTTCTGAACCACAGCATGTTATGTTAGAGTTCATATTTTCTTGCATAATTATATTCCTCCCATTGTAAGAGTATTGGAAGAATTAGTTAAGTCTTTACATGTCACACAGCTGATATCCATGTGCCACATTGTGTATATGATGGGATAGATATATCAAAGGCTTCAAGATGATTAAACTGCCAATCTATATGGGTGTTAAAAGAGTTGTCATGGAGCTAATGAAGACCGGAAAGGGTTAAGTTTGCAGTGTTGTACAAAGAAATCCTTACCTCACTTACTACTTATATTGTTTTGTGCACAAAAATTGCATATTTGGCAAATGGCTGACCATGCAGAGAAGTGAAGAAAGCAACCAAAGTTATCTAGAGCTTGCCTGTCCCTCTGTTCAAATGAAATCGAAATGTTTTCTTAATCCTTTGCACTGAAAAGACCAGCACAATATTGTTCCGTTTTGAACAATGGAGACCTGCATACTTGATCTAAAGAGGTACCGGTACTTCTCTTTTCATGGAAACCCATCTATCTGAAGCAAGTAATCCTAAAATCTCTTTCTAATCCCTTAAACTTTTCAATTGCATCGCTATAAGGCTTGCCCTGTAAGAAAGTCATCTGCAGAGAGACGGAAGGGTTTCGACTCATATCAATGTAATAATATTGATAATATTCTGTGTTTATATAGCGCTTAATACATCAACGATGTCTCTAAGCGCTTTACAGATATATTGAATTCAGGTTTGCCTGCACACATTGTATGTACATTCTCCACTCCCTGGGGAGCATTCCAGCCAGACCCCATTTTACAGATGCTGACAATGCTGAGCAAACTACATTAATGTTCGCATCCTAACAGGTACCCATTTAACACCTGGGTGGAGAGTGGCAAATGTAGACTAACGTAGTGTCCTCTCAGCAGATGAGTGTATATTGGTTGATTCAACCAGACTAACATTGACCTTGGCAGATCAAGGAAAGTCAGTTTCAGAAATTTCCTCCACAAATCCCAGTTTGTTTGCTTTATTCCTTTAGAAAACTCAAAAAAGGTCAGGTTGAAATACCCCCAAAATAAAAAATTGAACTTTAAGTTATCTTAATAACCTCAAGCAGGAAATATGTCACTGTATTGCAACTGTTTTCAAAAACTGATAAAAGCGCATAGGAGATACGTCGGTTCCCGAAACCAGCAAAGATTTTATGACCTTGTTTCATTGCTACATGTATGTACAATTGTACATTGGTCTATTGGCAATATCAAGAGATTGTGTAAATATTTACTTTTTGTCTGTATAATGTCAACATACCCAATGTCTTGATTGATTACAAAGCTAACAAAACATATACATGTAGATATTATCTTTTCTGATATCAATGATCTACCCCCACTGCAACTCATAATTATACTTATATAATATGAGCTAATGAGTTAGATCATTGGTTCATAATCGGAAGCACATCATACTTCTTCTTATGGTATAGTGTGTGTTGAGAGCCAGGGGCGGTATTCTGAACATTGTTGTAAGTTTTGTGTTATCTTTTGTTGTATCTCCCAGAGATAACACAGCGCTAATATTGTTGTAAGTTGGTATTCTGAAAATCATTTTATCCCTGTGTTATCTCTTGAAGGACCGCCTCTATCTTATCTTTGACCACTGCTGACACGCCCATTTTTATGGACCCTACCAATCAAAATCTATTTTATATAAGCATGATAAGTAGGTCAACCAATAGAAATTCTTTATGCCATATCTAATGATGCGCCTAGCGCATACCAATCTTGGGCGTAATTAGTAAATTGAGTGCTTATTACGCGCATCATATGCGCTGTGGCATGTAGATCATGAAGACAAGTCACGCTTTCAATTAGTGGTTATAGATGAGAGCATTAAAATCGTCATATTCTAGCATGTAATTTCTTAGAAAGTTCTCATCTGTGACGTCTCCGGTCAACACACAATCTTTTTCTAACTGACTATTGGCACGAAGTTGGTTCTGGGCAAGGAATATTGCCGCCATTATATCACCCGAAAGATACAACACCCCCTACCTGTTGTAAATATTGTTGTAAATACCACGCAAGATAAGATAAGATAAAAGATACAACAATTTTCATAATACCAATTATCTTGTCATATTATCTCCCGTGCGCATATGCAAATGAGGATTAAGCGCCATTTTTATAATACTACGCACTATTCAAGCGCACAAAGTTTGAGCGCAGGCGCGACCAAAGAAATGAGAGAAAAGATACAACAAAAGATACAACAAAAGTTACAACAATGGTCAGAATACCAACTTTATCTTATCTTCAAAGATACAACAATATTAGAGATAACACAGGGTTCAGAATACGGCCCCAGAAGGGCATTAACACTGTGTATAAAGAGTATGAGTTAAAAACAAGCTTGAGTTCTGGTAAAGGTAGAAAATAAATTCTCACAGAATCCAACCATAACTTACCCTGAATGTTCAAGATTACAAATAAATGACATGTGCCAAATGATTTTGGTACAAAATGTATAGGGGCTGAGTAATGAGCATAGAAAGATAAAGGAAATCAAGGTAAGTAGGCCCGACACCATGTGCTTTAATAACACAGGTCACTGTGTGCAAATGAGAGTTGTGATTTTTATTGAAGAGGATTTCCTGCAAGTTTTTGTGAGTTTGTTTTTATTTTAGTGGTTAAACAATCAATCTACTGCAGGATAAACAATCCAGAATGAATTATAGCCCTGTTCTCTTGACAAACGATTCCTATACCAGAGCTCAAGATTAGCTTTAACACCCTTCTGGCTCTCAGCCTGTGTGTGAACGCAGAGGAATAGGGAGGGACTATTCCCACTGCAAGCGCAATAAAGATCTGGAGTGTGAATCATCCTATTCTCAAATAATAAGCTTATTTGCACTGTGACACTCTTTTTAATTCATGTTTGTTTGGTCATGATAAAATCAATATGCTGATTTTATCAGCTTAAGAGTATCTTGTCTTGACAAGAAATGTATAAAAATATTAGATGTTTACCTTTTAATGTCCAATTTAAATTGATATATTACTGTATCTAGTCTCATATTGCATTGGAGTTTCTAAGTTAGCACTTACACATCCATCTATCACACTTGTGTTTAACTAATTAGCGAAGCGGAATCTATGATGTCACGAAAGTGATCTTAAAGGGAGATGGTAGTCAGTTCCCATGTGCAGTACGTCATAATTCGCTGACACCAGACTAGGTGGAAATACCATTAATGGGTGTACAAGTCTGCACACAGCAAACCCGTGGTCCTATCAAGAAATACCCCCTATAGTCTCTCGGAGAGTCTTCAAGTGAGGGAAATAAAGACTTATTTCATATATTTTAACAAAGATTTAACATCCTTCTGGCTCCAAACGGACAATATATGTAGCTACCGCTACTTGTATTAAAGCCCCGCTGCACTACTTTCTCCCTCTATACAGAAAACAATGCCTAAGCGGTGCCCGTTGGTTCCCCATGATCCTCTTTTTCTTATGTTAATTGAAAGCTGAGTTGATATGAGATAACCACCTGTCAGTGACCACGCTGGGAGGTCTAATCCCTCCTGGCCAAACTAGTGCAGACAGGCTTTAAATACTAGATGATGAGGGAAACACATCATTTCATCCTTTGATCTTTACCACCACTGTGCATTAACCTTCGACTCATACGAGAGAAAAACAAATGTCAGAATGAATGCAACCTGGTTGACTGTATAGGCTAGACTTATTTTCCTATTCAATCAGAGTGTGATGTCTACCCCCTATGCATGGTTCCGTAGATATAAACAAAGGAAAGCAGTGACATGTTCATGAATGACAGACAGCATGGTTGAGGTGACACATGAGTGTAGGAACAGCATTGTATGCTATTAAAGGGACTTTGTAACATTATTAATAATGTCAAAAGACGCTTTTAGTATGGTTCTTTATGCATGAAATTAATAATAGTTATATATAATTAACCATTTCTGAAAGAACCAGATGTACATGTTCCTGTTGCACAAGCAGTGTATGATGCATACATAACTAAAAATATATGATGAGACTAGTAATCATTTCATCATTTCAAGTGGAGACTGGGGGTTAAAACAAATGTGTATGCCAGGAATTGGCTAGCAATGTTATCTTTTCTAAATGTCAAAATGTAGGGATATAGTTATGACTTTCTTAGAAAACAAACATAACAATTTGCTGATAATTCTCAACTTAATGATAACCAATGATGGCTAGGATATGTACTGTGTACACAAGGGGGGGGGGGGGAGCTGGTTGTGAAAATCCACTTGTGATTTTAATAGTGTAAAGGTCAAAAGCTAAAGATTCTTCATTCTACTTCTCAATATGCATTTTGGTTACAAATGTTATCTTCTCTAAATGTCATTTGTAAGAGAAGTTATTCTTTTCTTTGATAGAAAGCATACAATTAACTGCAACTGTTTGCTATTTCCTGACTAAATACTTGTGGCTAGGACATTAAGTGTTTACACATGTATCTCAAGAGTATCATGCATACATAATAGGGTGCGTTTATCGGGTCTTGCCACTAGATATGTACATATCGAACCCCACTATCGAACCCCACTATACGAACGTGATTTTCGGGATGTCGCGTTTATCGTCTCTTCACGATTCAAAATAAAGGCCTTGTCTCTGCGCAGCTGCTTTGCGCCGCTTGACCCTGGAAGCAGATTAGCCTGGGAAGGTCCATAGAGCTATATGGGAAGGTCCGATTTGTATGTGGGGTTCAAAACAGCTTTGCGTTTATCGTGTCTCAGAAACGTGATTCTGGCTGTATGTCACATTCAAAACGCACCTTTTTCGGCGTTACAATATGCCCATATCTAAAGACGTTTGAAATAGGGCTTTGCGTTTATCGCCTTAAAAATTTGCCTGAAAGACGTTTGAAAACGCTGATTCTAGGCAAAAATTTGGTCGATAAACGCGACCATAGTGATTTCACCGCTGAGAATACTTTGTCATTTCAATGCCACTGTTTGATTACTTTCATACACATACACATGAGTGTTTTCAAGAAAGGAGCCACATTGTAAATAATAATTTACTTGGCTGGTATGAATATTGGATAAACCCTATGGGTACAGTCTAAGAGTACAGTGGGATGACAAACAAGAGAGAGAAGGGTGATTGCTTTGTTCTTCAAGTCCATGTACATGTATTAAATGCACAGCCATTGCAGTAAATCTACCCACACTGCTTCAGATATCATTCCTGCTATAAACTGAGTGAGTATTTATTAAGAACAAACTTACAAGCCCTCCCTCAAAAGTCAGTAATTTAGAAATAATCAGACACTGCATAAGATTTAAAGTTAATCCAGTATTCAATTTAGGAGGAAGAAACAAAAGAGCAACTCTTTGTATGGGAAAAAGAACTTTTCTGAAATTAAAATTCTGCTAACATCTTGTGCAGAATGGGCTTGTATATATTCAATGTCATTTTGGATTGGAGGAAGAAGAGGATTTACCAAAGTCGAAAAACAAATTCCATAAACAAGCCTCCTGAAGTGATACGAGAGAAGTCAATTCCAACACGCATGTTCTAGCCATCCATAAAACCAGTAAGATAAGTTAATCATTAAGCTTTACTTGAAATGGGATATCAACAGATTCAAATTGGCAATTATCCACTGGAAAACTGTAAACCGTTCAGAGTATCAATGTCTTCTATCATCCCTTGGCAAATCCAGGATTTACTACAGTTCAATACTAGAAAGCTGATTTGCTTTTTTTTTAATTGTTCATACAGAAAACTTATAGTGCAATCAGAAAGTGCCAGCTAAGTAATCTGTAATAATAGCATGAACATTCCTTCATCAAAGGTGATATTTTCTAACTTCCCAAGAATCAGAATTCTGCTACAAGAGACGTTATTAATATCACAAATATTATCCCAGCTTGATTACAATATCCCAACTCAGCCTACCCTTAATAATCAGGGACTGTATTCTCAAAACTATATTGTCATTTGTTTTAGTGAAAAGTATTTTAATTTTCATAACAAATAGGCGTTGCATGGAATACAGTTATCACTGATGCTTGCACAGATGTTATGTGCTCGCACGCAGCCAGCTTGCCTAAAATGTAACCAATGACTTGTCCTAATTTAGATTTGTTATGACAATTGACAAACTCTAACTAAAATAAAAGATGACATGTTAGTTTTCAGAATACCAACCAAGGGTGCGTTTATCGGGTCTTGCCGTCAGATATGTACATATCGAACCCCACTATCGAACCCCACTATCGAACCCCACTATACGAACGTGATTCTCGGGATGTCACGTTTATCGTCTCTTCACGATTCAAAATAAAGGCCTTTGTCTCTGCGCAGCTGCTTTGCGCCGTTTGACCCTGGAAGCAGATTAGCCTGGGAAGGTCCATAGAGCTATATGGTAAGGTCCGATTTGTATGTGGGGTTCAAAACAGCTTTGCGTTTATCGTGTCTCAGAAACGTGATTCTGGCTGTATGTCACATTCAAAACGCACCTTTTTCGGCGTTACAATATGCCCATATCTAAAGACGTTTGAAATAGGGCTTTGCGTTTATCGCCTTAAAAATTTGCCTGAAAGACGTTTGAAAACGCTGATTCTAGGCAAAAATTTGGTCGATAAACGCGACCCAAGAGGCAGCCAGCGATGTTTGGTGTGCAGAAACACATCTAACCATGGACCTGATGACAGATAAGCCAAGTGTTAAACACATCTAACCATGGCCCTGATGACAGATAAGCCAAGTACTAAACACATTATCCAATAATTAAAGTCTACTTCTTAATAGACTGTAGACTTGATTTTCTAGAACAGAAGTGTGAATAATCCAATCATTTTCTGGGGCATACTTTTCAGAAAAGTTCCTTAAGAAGATATAGTCTGAAATGTATTAATTTTTTGGCGTATAGTTTTCACAAAACATAGTTGAAGAAGATATAGTCTGAACACAGCTTTGAAGAATATGAAGGAAAAAAAAAGTTTTAAAGTCTTGCCTGGTAGCTCCAGAATTCAGAAGGAAGTATCACATTTACAAAAGATTTGGTTTCCAATCATCTCACAAGGAGTAGGGTATCAAATAATGCCTTCTTAGACTGATGTGTCCCTCCCTCTCTCATATCATATTCGATCTAATCAACAGTTGACATCACATCCCCCTTACTTCAAAATAATGTGTGTCATTTGAATGTATTCCCAAGATGTGATATAACTAAAGTAGACAAGAGCATACTTGAGTTGATATCACTTCTCATATAGATGAGGTTAGTGTAAAATTACATTCCACACAATTTATTTACAAAGTTTCAAAGGACAAATGTTGATGTAAGACATGTCTTTTTGTAGATGATTGGCTTAACAAAAGTTGGATCACTGCAGTAGATTATTTATCCTATCATAAATTTGTCCAAGAAGAGAAGGAATATAGCAGTTGGATTGTTTGCAATGTTTATGAGATCTACTTCCGATCGTTTTGCAATTGATGCATCAGGAAGTATACATTTCATATTAAGAGAACCCATACATCGCTAATTTTTTCTTGTAAATAAAATTGTGCCTAGTAATGCAAAAACCTCAAGAAAAACAAATAATCTGTTGAGAGCCGGAAAGGTATTAATACCTCATAAACTATACCACAGATTGCATGCCCTTTAAGACCCCGTTCTCATTCACTTTGAAAGTGGTCTTAGTTAGACCGCTCCACAGGAACGGGTCTTGAGGAACGGTTTGCGAGCATTCACACTCCGAGCAGTTTTTTATGGCTCAAACTGCTCCACGAGTCAAAGTGGTCTTGTTGCTATGGCAGCTCAGGTCAAGCGGGTAAATTTTTTCGCGCGCGGAATACTAAGCGTAATGTACCGTACTACATGTTTCGCGCGCAACGTCACTAGACCACTTCCGTTCAAAGTACGCTTCCGTTCACACTCGCACGTTAGAGCGCTCCAAACCGCTCTTAATAAGACCCGTTCCTCAAGACCACCTCCCGAGGTGGTCTTCTGAGGGTCCAGAAGTCCACTTCCTGGACCACTTTGACCGTTCTCACTCACCTAAGAACCGCTCCTGAGGAACGGGTCTTAGTTAGACCGCTCCAACGAAGTGAATGAGAACGGGGTCTAACATGTCAATATAGAAAATGTATGTATTTTCTAAACATCTTTACTCATTTGATCTCTTATAATTGAAATAGAAAAAGAAATGTTAACTGTCTTAAACTAATTTCATTTTGCTGATCTACAAGTAGACCTTAACCTTTCGTTTCTAGTACCTTATTTTGCCTTTCATTTTCTATCTTAAGAATGGAAGTGTTCTCCTTTTCTGGATATCAAAGTATGATATAGTTCATGTGCTTGCTATTATTTTTCCATGATCAAACGGTTCAGTTATCTGACTCTATTGTGTTTCATATGCTTTCAGAATTGATTATGCCATAAAATTGAAAATATAAACCTATAAATATTAACCAATAAATACAAACCTGGTAGTAAAGGTGCATTACAAAGACATTAAATGTCACTTATTCATATACAGGTATTATAAAGTCTAGCTGTTTACAGAAGCAGATGCGTTCCAAGGCCAATGTCCCAGATGCATAACGTGCTGGTGAATTCTTAGCTTCAATAATGAGAATATAATGTGCCTACGATCTCTTAGATAAGACTATGGGATACTAGGAGGGGAACTCATCACATAATAATCCCTTGTATTATAATAAATACATATATTCTAACATACTAATTTGCTTTTGAAAACAAATGCTTGATACTTTTATACAGGTCATGCAAAGGAAGATTCTATTGGTGGTATTAACAGTAGGGAGTTCTTTTGAAATTATTTGCCTAGTTCTATCAATACTAATATAGGTTTTTTCATTCTGTGATACAAATAAGATTTCTTATCAATCTAATTGGGAAGGAACAATTATTGTTATTATTCTCTGTAAATGATGATTTTTCTGAAAACATCCAGGGGTATTTCAAATGCCACTGATATACTCTTTACCTAAATCAATGAACAATTTAAACTACTTTCACAATCATATCAAAAGTCTGTGGTACAAATAAGATTTCTTATAAATCTAATTGGAGAGGAACCATCCAGGGATATTTCAAATGCAACTTATATACTTGTTACCTAAATCAATGAACAATTTAAACTACTTTCACAATCGTATCAAATGTTAATCATATCAAATGTTAAACATATCAAATGTTAAACAGTACAAGTACCTCTTAAACCATTGCCTACTGCCACTGGAACCTGTCCTGTATTAAAGCCTATGGGAATGATAGAATTTAGTAATCAACGGGTTCAGAATATTTCACAGAATATCTTCATTGCTTCCATCTTTTGTAACATGATGGCCAATATTGTTGTCTGCTTTATCTTCTATTTCAGACCATTGACAAACTTCATTGTGTGGCTGCATCACATCATCTGGGGTGTTCACAAAGATCCTAAGTTGAACGTATCTTTAAGTTGGACTTAACAATTATGGAAAGCCATTAGCATCTTTGAAAATATTTTGTAAAAGTTATTCTAAAAGGCATACAATGTTGATTAAAATCATTCATATTTTCTATTATAAAGGAGGTTTCATGTTCTTGATGTGGAATTTATGAAAAGTCTAAAATACTTGAATTTTTGCTTTAGAATATATTTTATTCTAAGGCTACAAATGGCTCTCCATAATGTTTAAGTCCAACTTTAATAGAGTTAAGTTCAACTCAGGATCTTTGTGGGCGTTAACCCTGTGTTAAAGTACAAGACTCTAAACAGACACTGCCACCCTATGAGAATAAGAGGTCATGTACATTAGATTCCCACTAGTAAACTATTCAGTGTAGTTTCATGTGGTAAAATTCTACATAACCTTTCCACAATTAACCCCACTTGTTCAATTTTCAAGTATTAATTCAATTCAAACAGACCGTGAAATAAGATTCATTACACCACAGATTTCACAAATGACCGAAGTGGCCAAGCACAATGACCAAGCTGATTGCCTACTGAAATCTGGAAGCATTTACAATAGCTTTTCCTCTGTTCAATCACCAGAAACGTGGACTGAATATGCCTATTTCAAGAGGGATTTTTTCCTTCATTATTATCAATATTCTTTCAAAATCATAAACATTTTCCTCTTAGTATCTATCAAGAAAGATTTTGTTTATATTCTGATCAAAACAATTTCTTTAAAAAAAAATAAACTAAGAAACCTCCAAATGAAGATTTATCCTTGATTTTTGTACCCTCCTGTTGTCATATCTCATTACTAAAAATGATTTTTTTTTATTGATATTTTTCTTCTCTCAAGAGCCACATATCAAAGTACAGTCTTCTGTCCGGTTGCAAGAGTACTTTCATTTATGTATGCAAGGGCAAAGCATTATGTGATTTTGTAATTTGTTATTGCTGTAGCTGCATGATTTTGATCATTTCCTATTTCCTTAAAGGCATCGTTTAACAATGCTAAATCTGAGATGCATGACCCTACGTGTTATCAGTGTCTGTGATATGGTGTAATATTGAAGCCCTAACAAAATTGCGCTTCAAAATGATCAAGAAATGCCTCAAAAATGTAAAAATCTTTGAGTGACCGGTTTTACCATACTTGTTTTTCCCAATAGACTGTTGTGTTATGAAAACCGTTAGGAAAACGCAAAATATGATTTCGATTTCCGATCATAAATATATAAAATTTATAATCAGACAGGTGATCAGCTTGTAAAAGTCATGGGATTCCTGACTGACCTAAAGGTTTATAATTATCATTGCATCATGAGCTAAATCCAGGATTTTGTTTCAGAATCTGAGACAAAGTTACCCAATCCCTTTAATGACATGATATTAGCAGAACAAGTTTCCTCTCTAAAATGCAACTTCACCGTACAGACTGTGTATTGATTGCACTACAAATAGCATTTTAAGTACATTTTAGGTTTCAGATGAGTTGTCATAACACAATCACTCATTAACATTTACATGATCTTCTTCATACACTGTTATCTATTCAATGGCAGTTTAATAAAATGTGATGCCGCTGGAAGATCATTATGCGCACATGCCACAAAGCAATTTCTGATCACTTGCTTCTAAGCTTTTTACTGCTCTATACATACTATTATAATATTTATAAATTATATATATACCATTTTATTAAACGACATGGATTCCTCTCTTAATCGACTAATAAAAATGACAAAATGGATTGTATCTACCTAATTGGAGTAGTTATGTATCAAATAAGTACATTATTTTGAAGTAGCTAGCATTTCAATGCTAACAACTTTCTGTTCTAACGCAACAGTGTGCATCTTCGTTTAGAAGAATGGCGCAACATGCTTACACCCTTTTGCCAGCGGCATGATGAAATATTCTCATGATCAATTACAGATAGCGATGAAATTATTGAATAATAAACTTTCATTTTTATTTGTTATTGATGACAGAATAGATTTTTTCTATATAGGGGTTGAATAGCAACATATTTGCAATAATTATATGTGAATCTATGATTGAAATTTTTTAAAGAGAAAAATATTAATCTGATTTTGTTTGTACAGAGGAAAGGGGAGGGGAGCTTGCAAGATACTTCACAGAGTTGCCAATTTGAGTTTGATTGATCACAACCTAGAAAATTCATAACTTTTTAAAAATTTTAATCAGAATTTGTTCAAATTTTCACTGACCTATTTGTCTCATTTTTCTGCTTCTATTAAAACCAACTTAATATCAGGGTGGACTTCCCCTTTAAGTATGATTTATAGAAAAGAGTGGATTCTCAAGGTCAAAGAAACAGAAGAGTGATTCAATATGAGCCTGAAATATAAATTTGCATTGCAGTTTGTCAAAATATTTCAATAAAGCTCTACAAGTGATACCATCTATTTTTCTCGTAGTTTTACTATAAAGAGTATATCAAAAGAATTTTATCCAGCCAACCAGAATTTAAGTCAAAGATTTATTTTTCATTAAGTTTCTAATAATACTGATTAGAAATTAGAACAAGAAGCTATGTATACATTGAAATTACACGATACAAAACATTTGTGTAAAAGATATAGTAATGGCAAAACAGAATAAAAAGAAGGGAATAATTTAGACTAATACAAAACCCTGCCAAATAATAAATACCCTCAAAGCATGATTTCTACTAAATATTATTTAAAGCTCAGATAGTCCACAATGTTCAAAAAATAAATTTCCTCTTTCCCTTTAGAATAATTTTGCAAATATGGTGAAACATTTGAATAACTGAGATTTATAACAGAACAAATATAATTCATCATATTCATTTTCTAACTATCATATATACAATTAATAATATATCTCCAACTATTTACAAGGACTGTTTTGAAAAAAACAGTCATAATTACTGCACTTTAGGATTTTGAGTATTTAGAAGTTGTTGAGATGACATGTTAGTCGATGAGTTGCTGTTGCATCATTAACAAGCACAGGAGCCCTCTGGCGGTTGGTCATCATCTCCGTCTAACTCGGCTTTATTTGGTCGTAGCTTGATTGACTTCCCCCTTGAATCCCTTGAATCAGGTTCATCAAACTTAGGAGGCATCATTGACTTGTGATCTCTTAGTTTGTGAGCCAAGGTCATGAAAATGTTATTGATCTTATCCCCCTCTTCCTCCAATTTTGCCGCCGTCTCAAAAAAGGGCATGTTGTTGGCGTCTGAGAACTTCTGGGCGATGCCCGACGTAACCACCTTCCTATCCGACATGTCACATTTGTTGCCGACGAGGACGCGTGGCGTGTCCGGGGAAAGTGAGTGTCTGTCACATTCGTCTATCCATGTCGGCAAGCTCTCAAATGTACTCATTTTAGTGACATCATAGACAAAGATGACGGCGTGTACATTACGGTAGTAATGTTGGACCATGCTCTTACGGAATCTCTCCTGGCCAGCAGTGTCCCAGAGTTGTAACTGCAGAAGGAGACAAACAAGAGATAAATGCCATTTAATAATAAAAATAATAAAAATGAGAATGATATGTCTTTGTTAACCCAGTGTGTGTGTGTGCAATTGGGTTTTTACAGACGTGTATCAATCAGATATGATTATTTACGTCTGGGGATTGACCTTTAAAGTCACCATCCGAAATACATGACTCAGCTTCGAACCGGGGTTGCCAGAGAGCTGACCAAGTGAACGTGCTGCTAGACCAACTCACATCTCCCTGAATAGCCTTGGCAATATCAATACTTTTCTACCCGAGGGCCTTGCAATCATATTATTTCCCCAGTTTTAGCCAAGCTACCATACGGCACTCGGACATTCAAGGAATGTCTACCTACTGGGTACTCATTGATATATACACCTGGGTGGAGGGCGGCAATTCAATGTAGATTACAGTAATATCTTGCCAAATAGCATTAGTGCCCAAGCGGGACTTGAACCATGTGATTCACAGTTCAGTGACATATCCACTAGAGCACTACATCTATGAAAGCTCTTAGAAAGCTTGATAAGGTACATAATCAAAAGCAGGAAGAAATATCTAATATCTGACCAACACGGACATTATACATGTATACCCTGTGACTGGGAGATTTTGACCTTCAAGAAGGAACATGTATGCTTCTCTTCATATTGATAGTGGGCTGATGATTTAATCATTCATCTGAATATTACTTAGTAATACCTAGTAATATGATATACATGAATGAAATTGAAAGTGTTTTGAAGTTTAATTAATGATGAATGTACATTTTAAGTGGCAATATTACAGAAACTGCCTGATTTGTTAAGTACACAATTATATTGATAAAATATACAAATACTGGTACATTCCCAAAAC
Source organism: Mesocentrotus franciscanus (assembly GCA_037976565.1). Taxonomy (NCBI): domain Eukaryota; kingdom Metazoa; phylum Echinodermata; class Echinoidea; order Camarodonta; family Strongylocentrotidae; genus Mesocentrotus; species Mesocentrotus franciscanus. Next base: position 29,657,291 of record CP137680.1, on the reverse strand, counting down.
AAGTCTTTTAAAATGTCAGTTCTAACATGAGCATGTTTATTATCCATGAAGAAAATAGTAACTTGTTCTCACAAATGACTGAATTGCAGTAGAACTTTAATAGATGTCCATGACAAAATAATTCTTGATAATTATACAATGATGTAAACCAATAGATACATGTAAACAATAAAATCATTCAGAAAACACAATATTCAAAATGTAAAGAAATAAAAAGGGGGAAAAAGTATGTACAGGTATAATATAAAATAAATTTTAGGACAAAAGTCAAAAGAACTTAAAGCCCCTCCAAAGTGTTGGGAGCCCCACAAATTTGATGGCAAAATTTCACTTAAAATTGTATCATGATGTGAAAGAGGATGTCATTTAAGACACATTTCTGCAAGGATTTTCAAAACAAATGTGTTTGAAGTCGAATATTGATGAAAGAATACAAAATTTAGGTTTTCAGCGTACAACAGAAAACCCAATTATGTATTCCTTTATCAATATTTGTCTTCAAACACATTTTTTTTGGGGGTCTTAAAAGACATCCTCTTTTACATTATGATACAATTTAAGTGAAATTTTGCCATCAAATTTTGGCGAATTTGGGGCTCCTAACAATTTAGAGGGGCTTTAAAGGTAAGACCAGTTTTGGAAACGCCCCTCTCTCAAAAAAATGAAATGGAAGCTCTCATTACCAATCATGTGAAAGAATATGTTTTGACTAATACGTGATGATACAAATTTTGCCGGGAAAGTCGGGAAACCGCCTACTAATTGATATATTTGGTAAATTATTATATCTATTGGGACCAAATAGATATCGCGCACATGGTCGCGTAGTCCCATATACATCTTTCTGTGTACAGTGCTTGTAACTTTACCAAGACTGGGCCAAATTTCTTATCATTTTGATGATTCCAGATCCTTGCAGTACACACCAATACTTATATGCTAGATGATCAACCTTTTCTGATCGATTCCACAACGTTTCTTTCACAATGCAATCGCATGACCAGAACTGGTCTTTATCTTTAAGAAGTCCATGAAATTCCTTGCAATTATGAGACCCATGAATAACACTGCTAGATAATATGGCTACATGTTGTAGATACAAAGTAGACTAGATACATTTGTCGTCCAACGTTGATATGATCACATGACCTGAATGGAATGTGAGAGTGTGACACCATTCATTAATCAAACCCATCGTGGTGGGAAGGGGGATGGGGCTGAGTGATCTCTTGCTTGTTGCATTGTTTCATTCATTGATATGGCTATCATCATACAAATCATTTATAAGTACACTGCTCTGTACATTACAAAAAACAAAAACAAAAAAAATAAATGGTTTTTCATTTCTAATCAATATATATATATATAACTGCTTTGCACATAACAAAAAACTGCTCATGCAGTGTTCCAATTTATACCAGGTGACATACAAGTTTTTCCGGCTTAAAAATATATAAAAATATTTACATTTAATTGATTAAAAAAGCAATGACCCTGTTTAAAGCATGTTCGTACTTCGTTGTTCTGATGATTAAGGTCCAAAACTGTTGTCAAATACATATTTTTACATTTTAACTGATAAAGATACAATTCCAAGTTGATGTGAAAGTATTTCCTCTTTAAAGAAAGAGAGAAACAACAACAAACAAAATACACACTGAAAAATAGATACACCACAACATACAGCCTCGCAGTGTTCATTTGTAAAACTAGTGGTGACATTATACTTTTTATGCAAGTATTATGAATATCAGGAAATATGTGCATGCAAGTTCAATGTTCTTTGTGTCATAAAAATACCACATCATTTGTATTTTGGGCATGACAGGTAGTGCAGGCTTTGCATGAGAGACAATCGTTTAGATGAAAATGCATGGGCACAATTTGATTTGGAACTTATATGGAAAGACAAATCAACTAGTGAGAGTAGATTGACGGAAATTGGTTTAAGAGTAAAATTCAATATGACAGAAATTGGTTTAAACTTTTAAAGCTAATCTTGAGCTCTGGTATGGGAATCGCATGTCGAGAGAACATGGCTATCATTAATTCTGGATTGTTTATCCTGCAGTAGATTGATCGTTTGAACCACTAAAATAAAAACAAGCTACAAAAAAATTGCTGGAAACCAACTTCAATAAAACCACAACTCTCATTTGCACTTAGTGACCAGTGTTAAGCATATGGTGTTGGTCCTAATTACCCGGATTTCCTTATCTTTCTATGCTCATTACTCAGCCTCTATACATGTACATTTTCTACCAAAATCGTTTGGCACATATGAAATTTATTAGTAAATATAGAATATAAATTTTAACACAATCCAATGAAACTTATACTGAATGTTCAAGATTACTAATGAATGACATGTGCCAGACAATTTTGGTAGAAAAATGTATATTGGCTGAGTAATGAGCATAGAAAGATAAGGAAATCCGGGTAATTATTATGCCTGACACCATGTGCTTATTAAACACAGGTCACTATTAGTTGTGGTTTTTATTGAAGATGATGCCCATCAAGTTTTTACATTTTTTTTTTAATATCCCTGGTTTAAACAACCAATCTACTGCAGGATATACGATCCAGAATAAATCATGGCAATTTTTTCTCAAAATACGATTCCCATAGCAGAGCTCAAAATTAGCTTTAATATTGACTTGTGCTATTGTAAGATAATGTTTAATGTTACCTTATAATCTAAACATGACTATCACCATATGGACACCTATTCCACCAATGCGATGTTAACATTTCAACATCTTTCCTCTTGAATGTTTCCTTCTTTTCTCCTATGACCAAACATTCATTCCCTTAATGTGATTATACTGCCCTCTAGGAACCGTCACACGTTTACACGGAGTTGGAGGACCTGTCCACATTTGACAGCAAATTGCGTTGAAATCTAATATGTCGATCAATCTTTCGTTTCCGCGGACGGTACGTTTGACCCGCATGGCATGGTGCGAAAGTGCTATCAAGTATGCAACATTCCTTGCTTTTTTCCTCTTCAAGATGGATGCAGGGAAATGGGAAGCTGGAGGCATTAATGGAGTATGATAAATCAAAGGCATGTCCACATTACTGTGCGTTTCGCTGAGGGTACGGGGTAGGAAGGTGGGAGTAGGGGAAGGAAAGGGAAGGGAAGTGGGTGGGGGAGGGGTGACTAGAGTACCGTAAGATTGTGGTTTAAATTAAAGACCCCATTCATATTACCGAATGTTCTACTGTAGGTGGGTGAGTGTTAAGAGAGAGGCGGGGGCTGGAGAGATGTGTTGTTAAAATCAAGTCAGGGTTTATATTTTGGAAATTGTAGGGTTATGAATTTGACAATATGCGAAAATGAGTTGGCAATACACATGCCAGGGTGTATTGTAAGTTGTTTGTTTTAATCATGAAATGTAAACTTGCAAAAATCCCTGCTATCTGCAAATATACCAGTACATGAAAATGTCACATTAGACAGTTATGTTTACATTTTTATGGTTCCATCAACTAAAGTACATCACTAATTACATGGAAGTCTTTTGGACCGATTCTTGCTCGAAATGCAGTTTCCTATTAATCCAGAACTCAATAAATTTACCTTTAAACTTGGCATAAAATGATACCTGAAACCACACACCTGTCATCAGCTAACCACAGTAGCCCTTCTCCCCAGATCTAGGGTTTAGTCCTATAGGCTATGTTCATACAGGACCATCATAGTTTTAAACTTTAAGTATGGAAACCTCAAAGCTATAAACAACGGCAAGGGTTCACACTGCACCGAAACAACAAGTACTCGAAGTTACAGTAACCACAGGCCAGGGAAAGCTGGCGTAACCTCAAAATTAATTACATGCGTCCGCACAGCACATCCCCTGCCCGTACTTATCTAGTTATCGCGCTAACCTTAAAGGTAAAGACCAGTTTTGGAAACGCCCCTCTCTCAAAAACTGAAATGGAAGCTCTCATTACCAATCATGTGAAAGAATATGTTTTGACTAATACGTGATGATACAAATTTTGCCAGGAACCGCCTACTAATTGATATATTTGGTAAATTATTATATCTATTGGGACCAAATAGATATCGCGCGCGTGGTCGCGTAGTCCCATATACATCTTTCTGTGTACAGTGCTTGTAACTTTACCAAGACCGGGCCAAATTTCTTATCATTTTGATGATTCCAGAACCTTGCAGTACACACCAATACTTATATGCCAGATGATCAACCTATTCTGATCGATTCCACAACGTTTCTTTCACAATGCAATCGCATGACCAGAACTGGTCTTTATCTTTAAGCTTGATCTGTCATGGTTTGTAAAATTGAGTTAACTTACAGTGTCATAACCACGAGTATGTTTGCATGGTCCCTAACTACAAAATAACTTCGAACTTTAAAACCACGACCTTAAGTTAAACTTAAGTTAAAGGTATTACAAAGTTTTGGTATGGGGTCATGAATTTGGTTCAAATGAACATATTGGAGGCATATGCGATTTTACAATATTCAATGAGCGTTGTCGCGGTTGAAATCGAGTCTAAAGTGATGAAATTGTAAATAATAAACTCTTTATGTTGTATAGCGCCCTCTCAAGACTGATATTACTTTAGCTTTAAAACAATGTTTCTTGACTACAATTGACCGATTTGCTATTCCCGTTTGGAAGTTATATATCAGAACTGCATATTCTGAGATTTTCATGGTCACAGCTACCATGGAATGGCTTTAGGCGCTATTTGAAATATTTGAAATTTACCGGGAGCACCGGTAAATTTTGATTATTCAATTTGCTCGAAAGCAGAAGTGTTTTAGGGGCTAATTTTTTTAGTGCTTATAATACATCCACAGGGGCATCCAAATATATCAAAAATTTAAAGAATTACTATACATCCAATTTCAAAATTTACCAAAACTTTGCATTACCTTTAATGGACTGTCGTTTGAACCTCACTCATGTAATCTAATGACATTTGAGGTGAGATGACAAAGAGGAACAGTGAAGACACCTGTATAAACAGTTGTGGGACACCATCAGTGCGTTTCTCTCTGCACAGATTGATAACATTTGAGTACAGGCAGAGTATAGCAAATCTATATGTAGCTGACAAGCTGCTTGTGTTGAATAATCAAAATCAAAGTTTATTTCTATATCCTTGCATGCATCAAAAAGCATACTTGAATAGTTAAAATATACAATTGATTTTGTTCCAGGTGCAATTATGATGCTCAAAGCATAAAGGCGTTTTGTTTTAACAATTGATTATGTATCCTTCACCTGGATTGAGAGAGACAACTGCAAATAAAATGCCTGGTGATACCAGACTGGGAAAATCTGACAATAGAGGGTAGAACTGCTGAGGAGTAGAGGCCAACGTACACTCTGGTACATGAACATACATGCAGTACCCCCTCCCCCACCTTAATACTTCAGTTGGGGAAAAACTTTATATAGGATGTTCTATAGATACCGAAAGTAATACAATTTTCAAGTTTGAACTTCATCACAACAAAGAATTACACATATACTTGAAACAGAGGTGGAGCCGTGGAGGAATTATTTCACATTACATTTTTTAAAGGTTGATCGACCATCTTGCTACACGTATACGGTCATCATACTGTATGTTACTTCTTTATATACCTACGGTAAATCTCTGTGTATAAGACGCACTTTTTGGCCGCCGAAAAAAATTTGAAAGTCGGCGGTGCGTCTTATACACAGGTACAAAAAAAAAAAAAAAGCTCAGTAATCGGTGTGTTGACTCACCACTCAGAAACTAGAACAACACTCAAATTTGTCTGTCATCTTGGTTTGAAAGTAATCTTTCTAATAGATCTCAATATGTAGTTTATAATAATAATTCCTCCAATTTTTCTTCTATTACACAAGGCTTACCACAAGGTTCTATCCTAGGTCCTCTGTTTTTAATTTACATTAATGATCTTACACATTCTTCTAAAAAACGACATTGTTACTATTATTTGTGACAAGTTCACAAGCACAAATCGGCGCCTTCAACTGTACCTCGCAGTTAAATGAAAGTCCTTCCCCGCATGGGTTTTTTAACAGTGTCGGCAACAAAAAAACAAAAAACAATTCCCCCCCCCCCAAATAGGGGTGCGTCTTATACATGGAGATTTACGGTATATATATACAAAAAAATTGTCCTCTCATGGGAAAAATTAAAAACAGATTTCATCTACCTACTAAATAATGAAGTACATGATTTACAATATGTCTACATATTATTGATAGGTTATTTTCAGCCCTTTTTTCATACACACTGTACATGACTGTGTACTTCTCATATTGCAATTGCTCATAAATATAGTATGGCCTTGATTGCATACACCTTGGCAAAAAATTGTTTAATAGCTCCATGCCATGCATGCTGAGTAAACAAATGCTGTGCAGTGTAAGTCATGTAAATGTGTATTGAACCTACATGTATTGTTGATGGCAACAAAACATGTTTCAAAAGAAAAATTCTTCAGAAATTGGTGTTCCATTTAATACCCCTCATCAAACATCATGGAGTGAGCACTATGAATAGAGCAACGACACAGATACATACATCAATGGTCAATATCTCTTGCCTCATTAGCTCATAGATTATCTTCCTCTCAAACTTCGTATTTGCACAGTACACCTCTCTTTTCTCGTCATTTGATATTTTTTATTTGACAAGAAATAAAGAAGAATCTGTAAGAAATCCAAGCATTAAAGTACAGAAATCATTCATGTAGTGTAATTTCAACTTGTATTGAGCCTCGGGAGTGTGCATGAGCATGTCCTAATGAAATCTTATCGAGGAAATTTTCGTTGAAATAGACTGAGAGTACACTGTAGGCCTAAAGTGTATCTATGAGCATGAAGTAACTCAGAACTCCATTTCTTAGAATTTTTTTAAAATCCAGAGAAGAACCAAGGAGTTAATTTCACTTGGCCTTAATAATCAAACTGAGAGTTGTATTTGAGCAATGAATCTGCTTGTGGAGCAACCATGTTCATGTATACATAAAAAACTGCAAACGAACGAACAAACGGACCTAGATCAAGCATGACCTTCATCAAGCATGACCTTGACACTGGCCATACTTCCTTTGATGACATCAGAAATACAGGGATTGTCAAAACAAAGCCTACATGTACATGTACATGTCTAGCCTACATGTATGACGATACAGAAAGGTCATCAAACTATTTGTCAAATGCAATTTGTAGAATAGATTGCACAGACTACAAATAAACATAAGTCATTGAGAAAGTCAAGTACAAGTACATGTACAAATTGTACTTTTAGTTTATTTTTAATATCCTAGATTTCTACGATAGTAGCCCAAGGGGTAAAATCTGTCATGCTTATAACATCAAGCCACTTCATTTCGATAGTATTATCTCTTGTAAATCAGTTTTAGTAAAAATACAGCCAAGTCAAATATTACATGTACTGTATGCACAACGGCTGCATGGAAAGTGAACATTGTTGTACATTATGTACATGAATAAGTCTAGCTGTTTTTGCAAAGTTTCCAATAAGGTAAGCTGGACATGTGTTATATTTGTAAAACAGTTCTCTTTTATATTTCAATTGAAATAGAAGTACAGATGAGAAATTAATTTAAGAAAAAGTAACACACAAGTTCTTTTTTCTTCATAACTGTTCATTTCCCCCTGCTGTCACAAAAGATATGGTACCTAAAAGTCAGAATCAAGCTACATGTAAGTACTCTATAAGTAAACATAATAATGCAATCCAGATATATTCTCATAACTGTACTGTAAATATTGTAAACTTTGGGGGATGTAATTCGATCATCAATAACAATGCAGGGACAAGTTGCTAGATTGCAAATCATCAATTCCTTTATCATGCAGTCCCTGGTACTGGTATATGCATCACAGCACAAACTGTGTAACGGTAATATGTCTTGTGGTAATAAATACTATTTGCTCCTTTCATCTCCCTAATGTACCATAGCTCTTTGGAATAATTCCCATCTACATGTCAATTTACCTAGTCTATACCTGGTACCTACTGTAATCATATGAGAAAAGGAAACCCTACCTATTAAATACAAGGCCTCCTATGCACAGCTCTACAGTGCGGAACTAATTCACGCACCTGTCTGCAAATCACTTAAAGCCCAAGTCCACTCCAAAAATAACTTACTTTCAATAGAACCAGAAAAATCAGACAAACCAATAAACAAAAAGTTTGAGCAAAATCGGATTACTAATAAGAAAGTTATGAATTTGTAATGACATGAAAAACTTTGAAAATCACTACACAAATTGGCAACTCACTCATGAGTCTGTGACGTATGGTCCTCACTATCCACTAATTATTTTCTTTATATTGATAATATAAATTTCCTATTTTCACCCTAAGAATCTTATTTCTTCACATCAGCATCCAAGTTAGATTGTTAGTAATATGTTTTTGTGTGGATGCACAAATAAAGAGTAATTTTGTCCAGTTAAATCATGAAAAATTGAATTTTGATAAACTATTTATATAAAAATCAATAATTATGAAATACAATATTCAGAAAATAGTATCAATTCTTCAAAATTCATAAAAGTTTTTGGGAAATGTCATGCACGCAATATGATACAAATCATATAACCTGGGCAAAGGCATGGGGAAATCAAGTTTTGGGGGATAAAAGGAAATTAATGGGATTAAACTATATAAAGCAATTGATAAGTTGTGAGGACATGACGTCACAAACTGATAACCATCTTGGCAATTTGTGTTGTGATTCTCATTGTTCCATAGTTTTACATACTTTCCAAAAATTCAAAACTTTTTTATTAGTTATCCGATTTTGCTCAAACTTTTTTTGATTGGTTTGTCTGATTTTTCTGCTTTTATTAAAAGTAAGTTATTTTTGGAGTGGACTTGCCCTTTAATACATAACATTACCATGCAAATGATGGAGTGCATTTTATGAGACACATGAATACATTTTGTAACTCCATTTTCTAGCATTGTAATGAGCTATGCCTGCAGGGGGGTGTTTCACAAAGACAAAGATCGACTTAAGTTGGACTTCTACAGCTGGCCGTTCATGCCACTGTTTGCTCTCACCATTTCCTGGCATTGGTCTCTCAAGGGACGCAATGGTCATGGTCACAAATCTACAGAATTTACATTTTTGATTATTCATTATTCAAGGAAAAAATATTATCTAAATATCATAATGGTAAGAGCAAACAGTGGCATGAACGGCCTGCCATAGTTATTAAAGTCCAACTTAAAGTTGATCTTAGTCTTGGTGAAACACTCCCTTGATCTAAGATAGGATTAAAAAAAATTGATATGGAACAAATTTTCTAAATATAGAAAGAAAAAATAGGAAAGAAAAAGCCCCTCCATATAGCATATGATTAGTCATGAATACTGCAATGTATAAAAATTCACAGCTACATGTACATATTTCCAAAATGAATTGTGCAGTGAGATATACAATGTTCATGTATCTGCCGTGGTCTAGTGGATATGTCACCGGACTGTGGATCACACGGTTCACGGCTCGAGTCACGCAGCGCCACTTATTTCCTTTAATCTACATTTGTCACTCTCCACCCAGGTGTTAAATGGGTACCCGGTAGGGTGCGAATGTTAAAGTGGTTGGATTGGCATGTATGCGCTTGTAAAATGGCGCCTGGTTGGAATACTCCTCAGGGAGCATAGCATGTGCATTATCCTGTCAGATTAGCAATTGAATCCAATGACAGGGGTAATAATAATTACAATTGAAAGCGTTTAGAAACATAGTATTAAGGGCTACACAAATGCGACTATTATATAACCTACCAGCTCCTATATAATCCCTATGGTTAACGCTCATATTGTAATGACATGATACATGATATCCAATTTGCACCAAAGATTTATGGTCCCCTAAAAATAGCTAAGTTATGGAGTTAAAAGAGTTTCTCTACAGTCCACTGGCTTAAAAAACGGCATTGGCATGCAAATTCAAATACCTTTTAATATCGCATACGCATCAGATATTATTTGATTTTGTTATCATCAAATTGGCAATGTTCTGTGACTCCTGATAACCTCTTGATGTGTTTTATACCCAAAATAGAACCTAAAAGGCTGACAATAACAAAGACATGAGTCAACACCCCTGGATTTTGATTTTATAAAAAGTTCCCTCACTAAAAATGTGCATTAGTCACTCCTATTTCAAATTAACACTTTTTAAAGCCAACTTTAATCAATTCAATTAACCTCCGAGATAGTTGACCATCCTATATAATTGCCTGTGAGATTTGATGAGTATCGTTCCCTTTTATGGAAAGAAATATGTATGCCTGGCAATAACAATTGCTCTTCAAAGAAATAATTGAATAATTCTTACCTGAAATCAAAATGAGACATAGCAGTCGAGGGAAGTGCATACAAATCTAATCAAACAGGTACACTCCACGTATTGTCAAATATTATGACAGCAAGCATTCGTTTGTATTACTGTCATCAGTTTATTCACTTCAATATCCTAATTAACAACTGTACTACAGTCAAACCTGTCTATAGCGACTGCCCAAGGGAAACACAAAGAGTGGTCTTTGTAGACAGGTTCTTTTAGTACGGTACATGGTTTAATGAGAAACCTTTTTCAAGTGAAACAAAAAATGTGGTCATTGTAGACAGGTGGTCTTTGTAGACAGGTGGTTACTAAAGCAGGTTTGACTGTACTACTGTGCAGATCTTTACATGAAAGATTCATTCTGGTCAAAGATGCTTCATTCTGTTCAAACTAAAAAGCAAAAATTAATTTTGAGAAAACTCAAAGAGACCTCTTAGACCCCTTTAAGAAGAACTTGAAGACATATTTATTTAACTGATATTCCAACTGTCATACCATGTAGAGCGCTATGAAACCAATTCTTATGTGAGAGTGCTATATAAATAACATTTTATTATTATTATTATAAATAAACCCATTCAAGCAGACATGACCAATTCATTATCAGAGCTACAGTTCAGTTTTAATTTCAATGTTGTTTTTTCCTATGGTTGAATTTGTTTCTACACTTATTTTGTAATATTTCATAAATGTGTTTGGAAAATAAAATCAAGCAAAAAAAATAATGTTTTTTAGTGTGAAAAGAAATTTTAACCTAATAATGGACTGGGACCTTAGAAATAAAAATTTAAGTGTATGTCTACCACAGTTTACTCTCTATATACTTGGGGGAAAAAGAGTAAACCTTGTCATAAAAATATTTAAAACAAAATTATTTCAGGGAAGAAACATTTAACCTTAGTATTCATTTACTTCGCACTGCTAACAGAAACTTGGAGTGATTTTGCATCATGTAATTACAAAATAAGAAATGGTGCCATTAAAGGTTAAGTCCACCCTGACATTAAAATGGCTTTAATGGAAGCAAAAAAATGAGGGGAACTATTTAGTGAAAGATTGAGCAAATTCCAATTAAAAATAAGAAAGTCATTAATTTTTGAAGGTGCGATCAATCAAACACAAATTGGCAACTCTGTGGCGCATCTTGTAAGCTCCCGTCCCATTTGCTCTGTGCTAAAAAAAAAAATCTGCATTTTTCATTTTCCCTCAAGAAAAGTTTCAATCATACATATGCACCCTAAATAAGATTATTGCAAATATATTTCTATACATCCCGTGTATGGAAGAAAAATTTCATTCCGTCATGAATAACTAAGAAAGTGGAAGTTTATGAAAGGGTAGACTTCCCCTTTAATTGTAAAAGTGTGATTTCCTTCAGTTTCCTCACACCAAACTCATTTTGACAGAAAACATAACCTTCCCCAAGACGCGGTATGTGCAAAGGGCAACTTGTTCCGTCACTTCCCACAAGCATCTCTGTACTGTACATCTAATTCATGAGCTGTTGCAGCTACGACAGACCCAAGTGAATTAGCGCAGGAAAATGTGCCGAAATATGTCCGCAAGCAACATCTATACCAACATGATTAAAGAGGGATGTGACTTCAAATGTCACAGACATGTTTTTCGAGAGTCAACCCTGTCTGCTCCTGTTTCAGTATGCTTATAGCAATTTGTTTCATAATTATTTTTGACATGAATTCAACAGTGCATTAATCAACAGATATTGACCAACCATGCATCCAGTGTACTTCAATAACAAGCTCATATATGCATGATTTATTAGGGTATTTCCGAGATGCAATAATTCAGTAACGAGGACAGAGTTGCATGTTTGTAAATTATGCCTTATAATGACGAAGGCGGGATGTATTGCATTCTTTAATGAAAGCGATGTGCATTTTATCTTTTGATCCCATGTACATGTACCATGCATACACGGCATGTAGTGTTACAGCAACACAGTTTGCTTGCTACATCTCCATGCACATACATGTACTAGCCATGTTTCAGCCTAAAATATCATCTTTTTTGAGCTAGCAGGGGGCTACCTCATATACTCTTGCATTAAGTTAGCAGCCTTTTGGCTCTAACATGACATTATATGTAACATCAAACGCTAAACAAGGTTTATTCTTTCTATATGTGGCCAAGATTCCTGCATTAGAGCTGTCTTTTTTTATATAAAGGAATATGCCCAAAGAGAACTACAATGAAGCTGAAAATATGAATATTCCAGAATAACTCTACACAACTTCATTCTAAGTTATGGACTATCCATAAATATCATTAAACTTCTCAAAATGTTCACTGCTTTTGTACAACATATCAATTACATAGAAATGAAGAAAGTTGTGAAAAAATAAATTCTGCATCACCAAAAAGTGAACGGAGATCACCCCAACAAAACTAATCCCCTTTATTCTAGATAAAATGTCATTTAATGTCCCTACTTGAGTAAAATGCACTTGTGTACAACAAACACGCACATCTCATATTAAACTCTACTCTTATTTCCGTCTTGAATATTTCATGAATGCTTATACCGGTAGTGCAATCATTACAATTCTCAATACCAATGAATTATTCAGAGATAATGAGACCCTTAACCATTCTGCAGAATAAAAAAAGATACAATACAAAACAAGCCTCTACCCATTCCTTATTCTAAGCATAGCCAACAACGCCATTTAGGTTTATTCCATAGCAGATCAGAGTTTATATTTTCTAAAGTAATCAGTTTTCTCTCCTCAAATGGGCAACAATTGATCTTATTTTCCATTCCTTCATAGTTTGACAAAAATAAAATTGTTTATGAAATTAATCCATATGGAAGAAAATTGCAAAATTTAACAGAAAAATTGCAAATTTGTACACAAAAATAGTGACTCTTTATTTTACACTGCATTGCCAATTTAAAGACTTTAATGATTAGTTACAATTAAACAGCACAACGTACAGCATTGGAAATAGACTCAAAATTTACTGGGATTTTTATTTTTCTGCTCGTGTATAATGTGAACTTCCAAGCATTCTAGATCAAAAGAAAATGCAAAAACGTGACTAAAAGGAGACACTGTAACATAGTTGTGGAATTTTTGTGGCATGGTTAACCAAGTTGCGCAAACTACGTTCTTGTCCATTACACTGATTCCCCTTTCGCACACAGCCATCAACAAACGTTACAGATCCCCGTCACGACTCATTGAATGCTGACGAGACCCGGAGTCACATGACCCCACCAGGCCAGACATAGGAAGTAGGTCGTCATGGCAACTGAGGGAATTGGAAGATGTCATACTCCCTGGGCTATTACTCTCCAATTTCATCCGGGAGGTACGGTAAAGGGGAGAGGGGAGGTTCAGTCATGTTGACAGGTGCAGGATCAAGAATGTCACTGATAATCATGAAGGAGATGCCCGTGTGAAATTATCAATGTATAATGTGAACTCTGAAAGGTAGCTAAGCAATCAAAAATATACATGGGAGTGAGAGCAGTTTAGCTCTGGAAAGCTTGTAAGCATCTCTGGAAAAGGAAGAAGAAAAAAAAACATAGCAAATCTAACCACATTGTCAGTTTTACAATGGCAAATCTTAAAGAAGCTCCTCTGAATAAAAGAGTATTTCTTTAGACTGGACAAGACAACCTTACAGTACACGATATAGTCTTAACATAGAGAGACATACATTTATAGAGAAAACAAAAAGGTGGTGTGGGTTTCCTTTTTGAGGGGTTGTGGATTAGTAAGAGGAACACTCAACATTTTTAGTGGGACAGTAATTACATGTGCGCATCAAGAAGAGGAAAAGAGAACTAGAGTAGACCATAGTCAAGACATCAGCAGGGTAGAGAATGCATTCACGAGGGCAAGGGAGAATAGCTGCATGTACATTCAGGTCCAACAAATCGAGAGAGGTTCAAATAAAAACATAATTAATGCCACTGGTCCCGCTGTGTATGCAACTGCATGGTTCATTACACCACTTAACCTAAATAGTAAATACAAATTTGATTTCTTTCACAGGGAGGTATACTATAAGATGCGTTACTCGTCTTGGACAATGTATTTATTACACTGAATTTGAACCCACAGAACATTTTGGTTGCTCCTGGCAAGTGGGCAATAGAATTTAACCATTAGATATGTCAATCGTGACAATCGCAGGCATTTTTGTGTGGCTTATATCACTATCTTTTGATTCAGAATCCTTAAAGCATGAGCAGAAGGAGCACTGTCTCAACAAATAGTTTCAGTCTACCTGTACATTACATTTTTCAGGAACATGTCTTCTTATTAGAAAAATATAACTACCAAAAATGGAAAAACACCATCATTGCCAATTTGAAGAAGAACACTGGTTGATTCAGCCTTTGAATAATTACTGTCCCAAATATGACAACACTGCAAACTGTATAAATTTTCTGACACCTTTTCACTGAAGCCTTTATAATGGTTATCAGACCAAGATATGAACTCACTTACAGCTTATTCTCAAAAGCAATATATCTTCATTTTACTTTGGTTCTCCTCTTTATTTGATCAATGGTAGAGAAAATAACCACAAGTTATCAGCACTTTTCAGCCAGCAGATAACCTTTTCAGAGTTGCAATCTTCCATCAAACCCCTCTAGTCATGTTCATCAACCAAACATGGACATGACGGGATCTCTACATTTCTCTTCTTGGTCAACAATTTCCAATGGATACTACAGTTAGTATAAAGCATAACCACTTAACAGAAATATGGCAAAATAGTATTTATGTGGGAAATAGAAATGCTGTCAATCATCACCATCACCATTATCACTTGACCAAGCTATCAAACAGAAGCACCGATGTGTAATTAGCGGTGTAATTACCGATAAGCACTGAACAAAATACTTGAAGGATTATGCAACAACAAATTTCCCGCTCATTTATGGAAGTCGTTTTTTTAATACCTTTCTTGAGTATAGAAGCCATTATGAAAACTACTGCCACTATTGCCTGAGAACAAACATCATCCTGTCGTTTTGCCTCCTTCTCCTCCTCCTTCACTTCAGTTCTATGGATTGACTGGACTTCCATTTTAATAGCTAACTGAAGGACCATTCCCATCTCGTTTCCATGGAAACAACGACAAGTGACGTAAGAACATGTCACTAGAAAGGTCTCCTTCTCTCCTCAATCCATTCAACTTCTTTACATGCGCAACAGTCCGTTCACTGTACTAGATTCTAAAGATACATTATAGAAAAAAATTGTATGTAAGGGATTAATAGCATACCAGTATATGCATTCATTGGCACCTATTGTCCTTTTCCTACGTTTGTTGTTATATATTTATCATTCTTTGAGAAAAAAAGCTGATTCATTTTGTATGTATATTTTAATTCACATTACCGACACAATTTTCATACATTTATAAATACAACATTAATTTCTGAAATTTCTTGAATAAAACATGACATCTGTTTTTGAGACTGTTATCTGTGTACACCTTGTATCCAAGATGCTGAGACCGCGTGGCTGTCTGTCTGTTGTTTGTTGCTAAATTTTGGATATTTACCGGATTTTCACGGGACTTTCCGTACTTTTGACTCCAGTTTTGGATAGGAAAGGACTTGCTAAAGGTAGCGAACATTCTGGGCTCATTTTACACATTACTCTGCACCACAATAAGCTAACAAATAAAGTAGATTTAAATCTCCCGCCGCCCGCGGCGCGGACCACGCCTCCTCAAAAAACGCCATGGCGGATATCGATTCAGGTACCGGTAACCAAACTAAAGAGTTAGAAATAGACACAGAATTAAAGGACGGATTCCGCACAGTCACGTCTGCAAGAAGTGTTAGGAGAAAAAAAAGAAAGATACGTGAAGGAAGTGTCACCGTAGAGAATCTTTCACTAAGAGTTGATTCGTCCTCTGAGTCTGACATTATGGAATCGCAAAACTCAGTATTTCGTAACGAAACCCCAGTAATAGCAACCGACCTAAAGCTTCTCATTACACCTATCGATAGAGAAAAATCCCTCAGAAACATTAGCATGTTAAAAATAGCGAAATCAATCCAAAACTGTATCGGCGCATCGCCAGAATTTATAAAGTCTACCCGTAATGGAATTCTCGTCAAATGCACTAATACGAAACAACATAAGAAACTATCTGAAATACAAAATATTGATAACGTACCAGTTAAGGTTAATTTGAAACTTGATCTGAAGAAGGGTGTCATATCAGATATACCGACCGAGATGTCAGAAAAGAAATAGAAACAGAACTAAAGAGTCAAAAGGTAGTTAACGTGAAAAGAATAGTAAGGAAAAATCGAAAAAGGGAAGAACCTCAAGGATTGAATGTACAACATGTAGATCTAGTCCCAACTCGCAGTGTAATTATATCATTCGAAGCTACAGAACTTCCCCAAGACATCATTCTTTGCTTCCAAAAATAAAGGTCAAACCCTATATACCTCCAATACCCAGGTGTTTTAATTGCCAAAGATATGGCCATACCATAGCTGTTTGTAAACAAAAAAGAGATGTGTCAGGTGTGGAGAGGAGCATAGTTTCGACGATTGCATAAAAAGGACACTCCCAAATGTGTTAACTGTGGAGGTCAACATTCCGCTGCATATAATGGATGCGGAGAAGCACAAAAAGCACAAGAAGTACAAAAGATCAAAGTACTGAATAATCTCAGCTATGCTCAAGCTGCTCGCCAATTGAAAGAAGAAAAAGAATATATGCAATCGCAAGCCCCGATAGGCCTACCATTGGAGCGTAAACTAGCTCCTCCCCAAAACCAGGTAAAAAACTCAAGTATTCCACAATCGTCCGTAAACACAGTAAAGCTAAACCACCCCACCCCAAATCGACAACCTCAATCGTTTCCGGATCCCACTCCAAAAGTAGATCCTCCCTTGCCACAACGCCAAGATAGGCAGACAAACGAAAAGATAGGGCGACTGTCCTCACAACTTAAGGAAAATTTTATAACAAAGGCAACAAACGAAGAATTGATAACCTTTTTCCTACACCTAATGATCCAATTCATGCAGGACAAGTCGGAAGGAGAGGTGCTGTCCTTAATCAAGGCAGCTGCTGGTCAGCTCCTTGGTGCTAGGCAAACGCAAGCGAGTTAATTAAAGGAACTAAGAAGGCATTCCGCATCCTACAGTGGAATGCCCAGGGACTAAAGGGACATGGGGATGAGTTAATGCTCTACTTAAACTCCAAAAAAATGAAATAATTCACCTACTATGTATTCAGGAAACATGGTTTCGCGATCACGACACAGTACAAATCCCTAACTACAAATGTTTTGATAAAAATAGGAGAGTAAGGCGCGGTGGAGGATGTGCCATATACGTACACAATAACGTAAATTATGATTACCCAATCATAAAAACTGACATTGAAATGCAACAGATTAATATATATTTTGATAACACATCCATAACCGTGGTAAATTATTATAATCCATGCGAAGACATAAATATGAATAAACTAGATTTCTTAATAAAGTATGTAAAGAACAAACGCAGAACGATTATACTGGGAGATTTTAACTCTCATAATGTTCAATGGGGCAGTAAAAATACAGACAAAAATGGAAAAGTAATAGAGGAATACTTACTGAAACACAATTTAGTATTCCTAAATGATGGCTCGGGAACCCGCCTAAACCCAACTACTGGTGAAACTTCTTGTTTAGATTTAACTTTAGCAACTCCTGCCTTAGCCAGCTCCATTAGCTGGAAAGTGTTTTCAAATAAATTCGGAAGTGACCATTTTCCTATATATATTGAAATTGACAAAAAAATCATAAATCAGATCATACGAAAGATGATTTAATTCTAAAAAGGTCATTCAAGAAGGTAGATTGGCACGCTTTTAGTAAAATGTGCGATCAACGAATGGACACTGACTCCCTGCAAGACGCAGATGTCAAAACTTTTTACGGAAATTTCATGGAATCTCTATATAATATCTTAGATGAATTACACACTGTATCCAAAAGAAATAACAAAAAGAATGCGAGATTCAACCCCGTCCCGTGGTGGACAGAAAAATGTAAAATAAAGATTAAGGAACGAAACGAATGCAAAAATAGGTTATTGAGAATGTGGAATGAAGAAAATCTAAAAATATACAAACAGAAAAAGGGCGAAGCCCAAAGGATTATCAGACAAACAAAACGAAAGTTTTGGCTGGATTACACGTCAAAACTGAACAGGTTCACCTCAATCTCAGAACTATGGAATTTGATTCGCTGTCTGAAGGGTACTCCAAATAAAACGCATGCTAAGATATCAGCCTTAAAAGTAGATTCAAAAGTAATTATAGATGACCAAGAAAAAGCTAACGAATTTGGAAAGCATTTTCTGAAGACCAGTAGCAAAACAAAAACAGGAAATAAAGAATTGCTAGATGAATATAAATCTATCGATTATAAAGGAGAACATGATTTAGTTATCAATGAACCTTTTACTATGATAGAACTTGAAAAGGTTCTTAATATAACAAAGACATCAGCACCTGGTGAAGATGGCTTGACATATACTGTGTTTCAAAACCTTCCATCCAGAGCTAGGAAAACATTACTCAGTCTTTACAATAGAATATGGACTACCGGGCAGATTCGGAACAATGCAAACATGCAATGTTGATACCCATCCTAAAACCAAAAAAGGACTCCTCCCAACTAACATCCTACCGACCTATCTCATTATTACCTTGCTTTATCAAGATATTTGAAAGTATGGTAAAGGAGAGATTAGACTGGTACATAGAGAAAACGAATTTTTGAATAATATACAACATGGTTTTAGAAAAAAGAGAAGCTCAGTAGATAACTTAGTACATTTAGAAAATGAAATTCAGAAATATTTATTTGTGGGTATGAAAACCATAGTCGTATTTATTGATTTGGCCAAAGCCTATGATACTCTTTGGACGAAAGGATTAATCGTCAAGTTACGTAGAATCGGTCTCCAAGGAAACATATTGACATTTTTAAGAAATTATTTGTTGAACCGTACCTTTCAAGTGCAAATAGGTAATGCCAAATCGGCAATTACGCATCCTGAAAACGGTTTACCCCAGGGTAGCATTTTGAGCTCCCTCCTTTTAATATAATGATAAGTGACATACCTTTAAGACCAGATATACATAGCTTGATTTATGCAGATGACATCGTTATTTGGGAATCAGGACATGATGTAAAACAAAATATCCAGAATGTACAAAAATATCTAAACATTTTGAACTCATGGCTCAACCCTTTCGGACTCATTATGTCGACAGAGAAAACGACCCCATCTTATTCTCAAACAAAACAAATGATGATAATTACGATTTGTATATAAGAGGTCAAAAGTTGACACCACAAAAGAGCACAAGTATCTCGGCGTCATCTTTGACAAACGGTTAACTTGGAGGCCTCATTTATTAGATATTACTAAACGATGTAAAGGTAGAATTAATGCTATCAAAAGTCTAGCATACGCCAAGTGGTCTGGAGATGCAAAAGAACTAGTGATGGTATATAAAGCATTAATACTATCAATAATTGACTATGGTTGCGAAGCATACAACTCGGCTACGGCAAGCGCAAAAATATGTTGAATTCAGTTCAGTACCAATCATTATTTGTTTGTGCAGGTGCTCGGAAAGGTACATCCCTTAAAACTCTGCAAGTCGAACTAGGCGAAATGCCTCTTGATTTAAGGCGAGAAATGTTATCAATTAAACTAAGAAAAAGAATCGAGAGTATGCGCAACCATCCTCTGAACGAAGATGTGAAAGATTGTTGGCAATTCAATATACTTGGAGGTACTAACTCTAGATTAGCCTTTGGACGTAGAACCAAGGAATTTGCATTAAAATTTAGTTACATACTAGAAGAACCATTGAAGTATTTTTTCAACATTCCTTTTGGCAAATACTCTCCCCACGTATCATCTGAGCTAAAAGAGGTGATAACGAAAACAGATAACTGTTTTGCTCAAAAACAAGCAGCCCTAGAATTGATAAACACGAAATGGAATAATTATTTACACATATATACAGATGGATCAAGATCACCGGAAAAAGACTCTGCTGCTGCGGCATTTCATGTGCCTTACTATGATGTTTCCCAATCTAAGAGATTAGCTAATTTCACATCTTCTTATAGAGCAGAGATGGCCGCAATTGTACTTGCCCTAATATGGTTATTACAACTCCCAGGTCTATACACCGGGCAGTTATCTTTTCCGACTCTTTGAGTTCACTCCAGGCCATAGAATCTCGTAAGGACGAATCTTTTATTCTTGAAATTCTAACCCTATGTAGTCAACTAAAACTTAAGGGCACCCAGGTCAATTTCGAATGGATTCCCAGTCATTGTGGTTTACAACACAATGAGGTAACAGATAAGATTGCTAAAGCAGGACTAAATAAAAACATAGAAATCAACAACGCACTTACTAGAGCAGAATCAAACTATGTTATAAAGAAATACTACATAGAGAAATGGCAAAAAGATGGAATGAAACATCATCACCCCTACGGAAACGCAAACTCTAGTATCAAAAACATTTGCTTGCTACTTGAACAATAGAATTAACGAATCTATTCTACATGGCATAAGAATGGGGAACTTAGGGTTAAATGAAAATCTTTTTGAGGTGAAACAACATGAGACCGGATATTGTTCACACTGTGAGCACGAAAAAGAAACAGTTAAACATTTTTTATGCAAGTGCCCACTCTTCCTTATAGAGAGAGCCATGCTTATAACAGAATCTGGCTTAGAAAACGAAAACACAATCCCAATACTCCTGAACTCCACAGATACTAATCATCAACAGGCTCTGGTTAACTTCGTATTTAGAACTAAAAGGGTACACTTGTACCCATACTAACCACGTTGCACCGCACATAATTATTTGAGCCCAAGATGTTCGCTTTTTTATAGTGAGTGATGCATGAAGAAGAAGAAGAGGAAAGAAAGAAGAAAAAAAAGGAAAAAAAAAAAAAAGGAAAAAGAAAAAAGAGAAAAGTACTCAAGAAGAGAAAAGAGTATAGACTATATTAATGAATAGAATCTTCATGTATAATTATGTTCCGTTATTTACTGGTTTTCGGATAAAATTTTGAAGAAATGCGGTGGAGACGACTAGACCTATTGGTGGACGTCGGAGGGCCTAGGCTCAGCACTAGGCTGAGTTGAGAAACTTGTCACAACGCACCGTGTCCGGGTTGGTCCTTGTACGTCCTATATAGCCGATAAGCCTTTTGCTCGCCAGCCACTGACCGCTTCAACAATAAATAAAAAAATAAACTTTTAAGAATCCAATTTATCCAAATCTACATTTATATACTAAAAAAAAAAAAGTATATCTAATTTGAAAGGGGGAAAAAAAAACCCTAACAGAAGAGGCGTAAATATTCACTCCTGAATGATAAACGCCTATAAACCAAAGCAACAACAACAACATAATCCTTTCAATATCAAATGTAAGAGTCCTTCATGATATTCAAATTGAGTGAGGAAGGGAGTTCCAAAGTCGGGGTGCAGCAGCAGTGAATGCTCTGTCACCCCAACATCGCTTTGTTCTGGGTTCTGTAAGATTTGTGGAAATGGAGGAACAGAGACCTGCATACATATGTGTAGCTAAATACACTGAACTACTGACCTACAATGTACATGTATCAGAAATGCTTTGCTATATAGCACCCTTGTGCCGGGCATCGGGCATAGTATCCCGGCGAGCAAATCACCAAATAAATACATCAGGACTTTTTTGTCCACTAATGGATAAAATGGGTAAGCTCTAGGGGTATGATAAGAACCTCCGAGATAGTTGACCATTAGACTCATGCATAGTGACAAAATATTAGTATTGAACTAAAAGCTTTCGTCTTGCCCTTTACAGAGATCCCCTTTGGCATATGAAATCTGAGCATCCATTATTGCAACCTTAAAAAACGAACCCTACCCTCCTCCGTGAACTTCAACTTTTCCATAATGCATAGATCTGTATAAATCTACTCCCTATTCTATTTCCAGAGTGATCATTTATCAATTTCTATTTTTATATTTAAAGGAAGTCTTCTCATATTGGTACACTGTATGTGCAATGAGTACCTTGCATAAAATTTAAGAAATAAAACATATGACACAAACTAAATCACATGAAATGTGAAAAATACCCAACAGACAATTTTCCTAAAGAAAAGGAAAACAAAGACAATTTCAAAATGTTGAAATCGGGTTATCACTAGTTACACGGATATATAGATTAAAATTAATAACTGGTTTGGGAAGAGGAAAAAGAAGACAAACACTGTATCTCATGCACAGTGTAGATGCAGTGAGTCAAACAAAAATATGTGAAGACGTGCAATTTGGAGGATATTGCTGGCTTGTCACAGTATTGATCTCATAACATTCTGCAATATAATGCTTTTGAACACAAGAGTACACATCTTTTCCTCAAACAGCAGTGACTGTATAATCAATTTCTGACCTGAATACATGCATGTGTCTGTGAAGATTGTTTTATGTACATGTAGAATACATTAACCCTGAAAATACCACAGACAGATATGCAATATCTTCAGTTCATGTCATTTTGGGCTTGCTGATTTGAAGTTGATTTAAAGGTGATCTTTGTTGTAATTTGTAGGTTAATTTGTTGTAATTTATAGATTTCAATACTGTCAATCCGCTTCCCATCTCCAACACACAAAACTGTCTGGCTGGTATGTCATTCTTGACATATATAGTGACATTTTTGCTGTAATTTGGTGAAGTATTTGCAATCTTTGACAAGCACTAAGACAACCACACACAATTTTTTTCTTCAAACTTCTTAAAAAAACTATTAATGGAAGCTATGAAAAAAGCAAATGGACAATGAGATTTATAAATTTGCAAACATCTACAATGATGCTTACATCTACTGTACATGTACATTGACAGTAACGGTGAAAAATATCTTGGTAGATAGAAGTAATTTATCTCACCTCCGCCTTGTCTTTACTACGCTAAAGGGACTTGATCAAAACACAGTTGTAGAGCATCCATCATCAGTGTTTTGACAGATTAATGTTTGTCTTGCGAAGACGTTTCATCAGTATACCTACATGTACATGTGCATCCCCCTGGCACACAGATCTGAGAGATATACACATGTACATGTAACTAGGGTTTTTCCAAATGAAAGAGTTTAAAGGTATGAATTAACTTTTGAAACTACATGTTTGAAATTCAGTCCAAAAGGTGATTGAAAGCATATTATAATGATGGCAACAATATGGAATTCCTTTGACACTGCT
This sequence comes from Mesocentrotus franciscanus, assembly GCA_037976565.1. Classification (NCBI taxonomy): domain Eukaryota; kingdom Metazoa; phylum Echinodermata; class Echinoidea; order Camarodonta; family Strongylocentrotidae; genus Mesocentrotus; species Mesocentrotus franciscanus. Next base: position 29,633,599 of record CP137680.1, on the reverse strand, counting down.
GACTGCTCCTCTAGTTAAAGTGATGTCCATGGTTTTAGGGTTATTCATTCACTTTAAAAAAACAATGTTCATATCTTTTCTTAAAACTTCCAGGGATGTATTTTCTTAAATGTTAAATCAAAATGGAATAATCCAAACATTCTCCCACAATTAAAAATAGAATCTTTCTTTAAGAGTCTGCATGGTGTTTAAAGTTCAAGAGCGTTTACAAAATTTCATAGCAATCCTCTCGCAGTCTCTTTCTAACCTCTGTGCATCATCGATCATCTTCCAAACCTTCGTATGGAATATGAGAAAAATCAATGATTTTTGCTTGCAGGGTAAATGCAGCTACTGTCTGTCAAACTGCAGTGTTCAACATTAATGTTCTTCCTTTGTTAATTGATTCATGGCATAGCCTCTATTTGGCAAACTTTGTCTGAAACGATTGCATCATGAGAAAAGAAAATAAGAGCACCTGTAAGTGCGCGTTAAAGATGGTAGTCAGTTTCCATGTGCAGAAGGTCATAATTCGCTGACACCAGACTTGGTGGAAATACCATTAATGGGTATATAAGACCCCGTTCTCACTCACTTTGAAAGTGGTCTTAGTTAGACCGCTCCAGAGGAACGGGTCTTGAGGAACGGTTTGCGAGGGTTCACACTCCGAGCAGTTTTTTATGGCTCAAACCGCTCCACGAGTCAAAGTGGTCTTGTTGCTATGGCAGCTCAGGTCAGCGGGTAAGTTTTTCGCGCGAATACTAAGCGTATGTACCGTACTACATGTTTCGCGTGCAACGTCACTAGACCACTTCCGTTCAAAGTGCGCTTCCGTTCACACTGCACGTTAGAGCGCTCCAAACCGCTCTTAATAAGACCCGTTCCTCAAGACCACCTCCCGAGGTGGTCTTCTGAAGCGGTCCAGAAGTCCACTTCCTGGACCACTTTGACCGTTCTCACTCACCTAAGAACCGCTCCTGAGGAACGGGTCTTAGTTAGACCGCTCCAACGAAGTGAATGAGAACGGGGTCTAAGTCTCGCACACAGCAAACCCGAGGTCCCATCAAGAAATATCCCCTAGTCACTCCCAGAGTCTTCAGGTGAGGAAAATGTAAGATAATGACTTTACCATATGGGGGATGGGTGGGAAATGCAGAGCATTACATAAGGCCTGTCGGTCATAAAACGGAAGACTAATCCTGGTGATTGACAACACCCGTTATTAGGTGAACACCAGAATGGTGTCGACTTCCCCACGAGAGCCCATTACTATGCATCTTTGAACAGCAAGCTTGGGTGAACTAGGGGTGCGTTCAAGCGATTTTTTGAAGCTAGAGTCACAAACATGAATCTCAAATCAAAACGCTGTTACAAAACACGGTTTACTGCGGGAGATCGTTCAAGCGATTTTCCATCAACGCTGATTCTTGCTCATTTCAAGCCCAGCCACTGTGCATCACACTGCGCAGTTTGAACTAGGAAGTAGGACGTATAGGTCTTTCTGAATTTGTTTGAAGCAGGCCACGATAAGCTCATACAATCATGATTGAGATCTCCGTTGCATCCAAGTGATTTTTATCCACCGTGATTCTGCAGTTACAAAACGTGTCTTTTTCAGCGTTTCATGTTTGCGTTTTGAAACGCGTTTATTTTTACGACCAACAGAACGCAACCGTGTTTTAAACTAAACGTCTTTGAAAACCGCGTTTCTAGGGTGAAAAAAAAACAACTTGTTTTGATGAACTAAATACACATTGTTAAAGTGCAATTAATCCATTAGATTATAGAAAGTGTGGTATGGATTTATGGTTTTCAACATTGCCTGGAGGTGACTTTGCCATGAAACCTGAGAAAGACCCTGCTTTATCCATCAAAATATTGCCTGGGACTATGTACAGCTATGTGCTAATGATGATGGATAATGAACTTGTTCAGTAAACACTGAACCTGACATTCACAGCATTTTACCTCAGGGGCTGTTCTCAAATTGCCATCCGAACAAAAAAGCCCCATGAAGGAAAATATTGAAGTACATGTACATGTACACTAGGCCTGTTCTCATCAGCTCGAGATTGCCAAATAACCCGCTATTTTAACTATCCCTATTGCAAATTATCCAGCTAATTTGCGTCTTCATCAGTCCGCAGTTGCAATTAGCGGGATATTTGGTCGAGATAATCATCCCAAGATATCTTGGGCTATTTTGCAAAATATCCTGCTATTTGGCAAAATATCCCGCTATTTGTCAGGTGCGCGTCTTCACCAGCCCAAGACTCGCACTATGTGCGAAGCTGAGCAAAATATCTCAAGCTAATTTCTCAAGCTCGATACCTCGAGTATCGAGCTGATGAAGACGCGATTTGTAACTTCTGGCTTATTTCCCAAATCAGAAATAGCAGGCTATTTGGCAATCTCGAGCTGATGAGGACATACCTACTGTAGCTCCAAGGTTAAAATTGGAATGGGCCCATCCCTCCATTGAATGAACTATAATTGCAAGGAATAAGAAACATGCACACCACATTCTACAAGACACTGCGTATAGCTTGTGAAAAGATAGGGGTAAGTGGTGTCATCACCAAGATACGTGTTTCAAGATAAATTATCGAGCAGAATTCTTTCCCTGCAGATCATTTCTCTATCTAGAAATCAAAGAGAAAACTAAGACCTGGAAGAGCTAAAAAAAATACATTGATCTACATGTATGAGCATCTCAATATGGAAGAAGTTTCCATTTGAAGATACAACCAATTTTGTTAATTAATAAAGATTAATCTGATAATTGACTGTTTGATAAGTATTCAAACTCTTGAAATACAAAATATAAGTGCTGAAGACAATCTGATATGTATGCAGAATACATTAGCTACATGTATGCCTGGGAAGAACATTTGAACTATATTAGTCATAGTTTCATTCTATAGTTATTTGTATATCACTTTATAGTATTTTGTGCTAGAATTGTAAATGTATTTATTAATTTTCTCTCTTTTAAAACTGTACATGAACTAATCCTTTACTAAATATTCATCATTTTCCAAAAGGATGTTTTTATTATCTTAAATTTTTATCCAATCAAATTAATTGGTAGACAATTCTTCTAATTTTACACCTATTCTGAATTGTTTAAAGGTACAATTGTACCTTTAACAAAAGTAAGCATTACTCAGACAACCAATCTGTGAGGACAGTGACTGGTAGCACCATTCCCAATCATTAGCAGGACCTGAAAGATATAGGCTTACGCAGAGGCAGCTATATACACATGACCTCTAGTACAGCTGGACTCATTACGTATGCAAGGTAAGGAAGATGAGAAGGACCTTAAAGCGCTCTTGATTGATTCCCTGACAGCATCTTCCCAATTAGAACATCTCATCTCCGTAGGAGCCGTTCACATCGCCATCGATGCAAGGTCTTTATTTCAAAGCAAATACAAGCTCATCCTAGCCCTTCCGTTATTTATAGCTGAAGCTTGAATGTGTATCTGTCACATGATACTACTAGCAGAGCATTTAATCTTGGGATCAATTATTTATAATCTTTATATCATGTTGTGTTTCAAGATGCTAAATATAAAACTAATTCCTTGAAGAATATCAGTCAATCCTGTAAGGCAGTATTGCAGAGGAGAGAGAAAAAGAAGTAACATCAAGAAGGACAAAAAGAAGGGAGCATTCCAAGGGATGGCAAAAAAATAATTGCTACACGAAAACAATTATCTGTAAAGTTATAAAGATTGTTGGTAAATGGATCTAAAATTGCTTCAAAACAGCAAATTTCTGAAACAACTGATAGAGAGTTCTGACTAAATTAAGCCCATATGTATAGCAACCTCCATGCAAATTATTATCAGCTGAGAGGCAGAAGGGCAGTGACTCAATGTTGAGGGATATCATACAATGCCCTTCTGGCATCCAGTAGCAGATTCTACAAAACGAGTATTGTGGGTAGGGGGCTACTGAACAACAGTCCGATGACACAGATACTACGGCAACCGTCAGTACGGATGCATAGAGACATTGGAGAAGCGAAACGAGAGCTCTCATCATTGATTCACCTCACAGCATCATCTCAAGATATCATCTCATCGCCATGGGAACGCATCACTGTCCAGGGACACATGGATGCAATTTGGCCATCAGCAGAGGAGATGTCCAAAGACTTCAAGAAAAATGAACCATTTGGGAAATATTGCTTAACCAAGTCTTGGACTATGAGTTCAACATTGCTGGCAAGTTTTAGGTCTTGTGGGAGATGGTACGTGCCATATCAATTCATCATAGTCTATTTTGAGAATGAGATAGCCTGGTGTTCAAGGCAGAGTGACCTTTTATTCTCCTTCTTCGTGCACATGAATTTAATCTATTCTGGAGAATGTAGTTCAAAACTATAGAGTAGGATGAGTCAGATGGGGAAGTCTCTAGAACAGACTCAGTCTGACCTTCATTTTATTAGGGGAACCAAAAAGGTATTTTGATAGCTCCTTGGAGGAACAGACCCAATCCCTCAGAATGGATGTCCAAATTTCATTTCTTTAATGCTGACATGTAAATAAGACCCCGTTCTCACTCACTTTGAAAGTGGTCTTAGTTAGACCGCTCCAGAGGAACGGGTCTTGAGGAACGGTTTGCGAGGGTTCACACTCCGAGCAGTTTTTTATGGCTCAAACCGCTCCACGAGTCAAAGTGGTCTTGTTGCTATGGCAGCTCAGGTCAGCGGGTAATTTTTTCGCGGAATACTAAGCGTATGTACCGTACTACATGTTTCGCGTGCAACGTCACTAGACCACTTCCGTTCAAAGTACGCTTCCGTTCACACTCGCACGTTAGAGCGCTCCAAACCGCTCTTAATAAGACCCGTTCCTCAAGACCACCTCCCGAGGTGGTCTTCTCGAGCGGTCCAGAAGTCCACTTCCTGGACCACTTTGACCGTTCTCACTCACCTAAGAACCGCTCCTGAGGAACGGGTCTTAGTTAGACCGCTCCAACGAAGTGAATGAGAACGGGGTCTAAGAAGAAAATATGCTTTATTCCACAACACAACGAAAGTGAATTCATTTCTGAAGGACCGTAGTTACATTGCGCAGCAAGGAGAGCCCACAAAGACAATATCTCATAACAAAAGACTGAGCTGAGCTCCTTTTTTTATTAAGAGAACAAACATAATTTCTCAAAGTGGATGTACAATTTCCTTTGTTTTAATGCTTAAAAGAGAAGAAAGTGGGCTTTATTGTCTTCTTTTCATTTAAATTCCCAATCCACAGTAAGGAGATTAAAATGACACCACCTCCATGACAGTATACCTATATAGTACAAACGGTTTGGGGTCTTTTTTAATACAAAAACAAAAACATGTGACTGGTAGCAAATTTGCTTCATTCTAATGTCTAAAATAAATTAAAAACAAAAAGAGAAGAACGAAACCAATCAGACTCCCATCCAGTGAAGTGCAATTTCAATATGCTTTTACATTCATGTACATATGTACATATTTGGATTGCCAAGCACTGAAGCACAGTCGAGTAAACAAGTAGGTTTGTAGAACAGTCGCAACGCATTTAGCATCACTTCATTACATTTCCTCTGAATTTCATTAAGGTAAATCATATTAAAGACAACTCCTCTGCACATCTCTTCGTGATGTCCTATTTAACTCTTAAGAGCGAGAAGGTTGTTAAGTCTATACATGTAGATGCAAAACGATATGGGCCAATGCCCTTCTGGCTCTCAACAGACAAATTAACGGTTTTCAATAACCTTTGACCTTATTGAGATAAAACTGCAATGGAACCCTGAAGAGCTTCATTTTGATGATTGGAATTCTCTCATAAGAAAAGAACATGGTACTGTACATGTACAGGTACGTACTACTGCCTATACAGTTAACAAGTGAATTGGTCATACCCCTTGTAAATTTGGATGTTTTTGTGTTTTTCGTAACTCAAGAATGAAAGTAGAAGGACAAATAAATTTTTCACATATTGAAAAAAATTACAAAAATTGTTAAGGGTATGAATAATTTAGTTGTTAACTGTATACTCCACAAAATAAATGGATTGTGTAGGTACATGTATATTCTTTTTTCTTGATCTTCTCCATCTCCTTTGTTGAGAGCCAGAACGGCAATGTTAAGTTGCGGCTCTCAACAAATCTCTTCTCAGAAAGACATTGGAGATGAAGCTAAGGAGCTTAAAACAACTAAATAAAAGACAGGTACCCTACATGTATGAACTACCGGTAAATATCTACTTTATACATGTACAGCATAGCTACCAACCATCCTATTTTTGGGCCTTCAAGCTTTTGTTTTGAGCCTTAGACCCCGTTCTCATTCACTTTGTTGGAGCGGTCTAACTAAGATCCGTTCCTCAGGAGCGGTTCTTAGGTGAGTGAGAATGGTCAAAGTGGTCCAGGAAGTGGACTTCTAGACCGCTCCAGAAGACCACCTCGGGAGGTGGTCTTGAGGAACGGGTCTTATTAAGAGCGGTTTGGAGCGCTCTAACGTGCTAGTGTGAACGGGCGTACTTTGAACGGAAGTGAGCTAGTGACGTTCCGCGAAACATGTAGTACGGTACATACGCTTAGTATTCAGCGAAAAATTTACCCGCTGACCTGAGCTGCCATAGCAACAAGACCACTTTGACTCGTGGAGCGGTTTGAGCCATAAAAACTGCTCGGAGTGTGAACGCCGCAAACCGTTCCTCAAGACCTGTTCCTCTGGAGCGGTCTAACTAAGACCACTTTCAAAGTGAGTGAGAACGGGGTCCTAGATTCCTCTCTTTTTCTGAAATATTCTGTGTGAAAAGTATACAAAAAAGACTGTATTCCTATTGTTGCCTTGAGAGCTTCCTAATTGTTGCTGTGATAGGTTGGCAGGTATGATACAGTGCATGTTCTCTTCAGTGTTTAAAGCTGTAACACATGCAATATACATGTACAACCAAGAGATCCGGAAAAATAAATGTGTGAGATTCTACTGAAAGAAAAGTGATGCATTTTTTTTTAGAACAAAGCTGTTATGTTATTATATATGACTGACTGTGTGATAACGTTTGTTGAATCATGAGGCATAAACATCTGTTTTCATTGATGCTCAATACTCAGTTTTGTTCTGCTTTTATGAATCAATAAAACCTTGATGAACACAATACAGTGAACTTGGGCTATTCATTTTTTTTATTTCGACACCAAAACTGGTAATACAAACGTTTCGTCCTTGCTATTGCATTTCATATCAAATAAAACATATATGCAGCATTAATCCTAAATTACTTTCGTTATTTCTGAAATCTGTAAAGCTTCTAAAAACCCAGCTTGTTGACAATATCTTCATTATCGTCATAAAAGAAAAACACTACTTTCTGCTTTTACTGCTGTTGATGAAATGACATTTCTCAAAAGTGAGAAGCTAATAAACTCTAAATAGTAAATATTCATTTAAAACAAAATAAAAATGTAAGGTTGCAAATTTGCTAGAAATAAACAACATTTTGTTAGTATCTTTGTGTTGGGGTAAAGAATTAAAAAAAAAAAAAAAGGTATTAACTGCAAACCAGGGCCCCTTAAGGTTTGCAATCAATCACAAAAGGACAATGGCCAATCAAGATCATTGTTGCATGCACATATTGTTCATATGGGTGACCAGTAACCAATCAGAATTGCAGTCTAATTGCAGTCTTAAATTTGCAATTGATCACAAACAATGGTGTTACAGGGCCCAGAATTACCTTTTGCACATTTCCAAGAAGTCCACCATCAAAATGTGCAAGGCAAAAATTGCTGTTAACAACTCACAAAGCTTTTCCAGTTTTACAATAAACTAATCTAAACTGAGCCCTCTCAAATGATTAAAGATTTTTTTTTTTTTTTAAACACTTGATTTAATGAAACCCAATTTTCTTCAGGAGAGGCAAACTAGATCTAGAAGCCTTTCCACCTACAGTTCCTATGGTGCTACATGTACATGCACATATCCCTTTACATGTACATGTATTCTAGAATTAATCATTTTATTATTATAAAAAGGAAAGAGAGAGGGATAGGAAGGGAGAGAAAGAGAGATGGAGAGATAGAGAGAGAGAGAGAAAGAGAGAGGGAGAGAGAAAGAAAGAGAGAGGGGGAGAGAGGGAGAGAGAGAGAGAGGAGAGAGAGGAGAGAGAGGGAAATCAGCACAATTTTTTATCGAGAAGCTCCATGCATCATATCTGCATACAGTCAAACACTCCCATTTGTTTCATTCGTTGGATTTTCAATCAATTAAGCATCAACTGCATTTAAAATATAATATATTTTTAAGTGATGCCTATTGGGCATCTAGGATACATAATAATGCATATTGCCAATTATGGGACAGTATTCAGACATTTAAAGGTGATGAGTTTACTGATGGCCTCAAATTCCTATTTTTAGAGCAAAGAGGAATTCATGTATTCACTACGTGTATGTAGACACTATGCATTGCTGACAGGCACAAAGTTATACACTGAATACAAAATTAAAAACATAATATAGCCATTAATTAAGTATATGAACTTAACACATAGATACCTGCTAAAGAAAAGTCAATGACAAATTTTCAATGCAAATTTTGAACATTAAATCATTTATTGTTGTTAACCCATTCCTTGCTTTGGGCTGTAAATCCCTCCAATGATTTGATGCACATCATTTGAGTGCTGCTGAATAATGTGTTATTTGGACAATCACTGCAACTCACCAAATTAGTTAGTCCCATAATATACATTTTATGTTCAAATCAACAATGAAACGAAACTTAAAATTCAAAATGTATGTACCATACCTCTTTAAGATTCATTTATGACAATAGACCTGTTAACCTAATGTATGTATTTCAATTTATAAAACATGTACATGTTACTCTCCCTAACCCCTGGTTACCAGCCATTTCATACACCTGCTATTAATAATGGTATCTCTATGGATAGAATCCACTTTGAATACATTAGTTGTTGCTATGTCGGACAAGCCGCTGGCAATATTCAAATCAAAATAGTTTCAGTAGACACATGTACATGTACATGTCATCATGCATACTGTACAATGTACGTGAAATATAATTTTGTGAATTTAAACCTCTGTCATCCCTTTTTACGTTTCATCTACTCATTCTCTACACCCCACCCTACACGTAGCCATGATAAAGACAATACAATATTTCCCAAGGTTATCAAGGCCAGATCATTCGTGCTGACAAAGACAGAAAACAATACACGTAATAGGACAAATCAATAACCAGTTTTCATACCTTTCTCCATGTACGGCCCATCCCAGCTAGAGTATTTTCACATCTAATATGAATATCATTCAAGGCAGCAATGGCAGCTGTCTGGTTGTATGACATGTTCAAGCTACAGGTACAACATTGTGCATTATTTTTTGTACAACTATTGTACAGCAATGATGACAATGATGTCACACATGTACACTGTACATGCTAAACTGCTATCAACTGTTTTTATAATAATGCCGAGTTACTGATAATCATGACATTTTTAAGCTATGCATTATTTTTTTGTGTGTACCAGGGTACAACTATTGTATAATGATGACAATCATGTATATGCCTAACCTCTATTTCTTTTCTGCAAGTAACTAGTGTATAATAAAGCTGAGTAAACCGACAATCGTGACACTTTCAAGCTATGGTTTATTCTTTTTACGAGTGTATGATAATGATGTAAACATCACAAATGTGCTTGTACCATGCAATACATATAATCCGCTCAGAAATGATAAAGTAATAAATGTATTAAGTGTGACCACGATAAATTATGCAGGTACATGTACGCTTGAAAGTATGCTATCAGATGTATCTCCATGAAACAAAAAGCATCACATGTGGGTGCATGATAAGCTACATGTATGCACAGGAAATATCATCACAATGATCACATTATCCTTACATAATGACCTGGAGACCAATCGTTTAATAATGTGAATCACCAAGCAGTCTTGAAAAAGTAAAATCAGCTAAAAATTGAATAGGCATCAGATGAGGTGGACAATTTATAAAGGTTTTCAATAAAATTTATAGTTGTTTTCATTTATCACTATTGTATTTAATTCCTTTTGTCTCAATAATAGTGTTTTTTCTTTCTTTCTTTCTGCACATGATTTTGGATGTATAGTACATGAAATCTTATGGTAATAGATTTTCAAAAATCAAACATGTTGTTTAATTCACTGAGTTTCACTCAATCTCTGCAGTGAATAAGAGCGTGTGAGAATAAGAGCGTGTGAGAATAAAAAATAGAAGTGAATCTTTATCCTTAAGAAATTATCAAATTTAGTCACTTATTATGGCAAATAGCTCCCAAGTAATCATGATTTGATAGACCATTCCACAGGACGCCATTCAAATCCAACTAATAAATACTGCAGGGGAGAATCCTATACATCCCCCAAGAATAAGATTAAATCGTTTCGCTTCCAATTCACTACAGACTCGCTATCCTGGTGCCATTTTCTTACTGATATTCAATATATCTTAAACAATTCCCATCAATATTCAAAAGCATATTGTCTCCCTGGTAATTTGGCATTTACATTGAGTGGGGAGAGTAAATCTTGGGAGTTTGTTTGCATTTGCAGTCGACTTGAGAGACAGAAGCCTTGATAAAACCGAGGCTCTACGCTTCGTGCTGCATAATGTGGAATAAATTGGGATCGGGTAGAAAAGATGCACAGGCAGGGAAGGTACATGTATTATATATATACACCACGTTTTAGACAAAACATATGCTTTCAATTTGGTGTGGTTGAATAAACATCAAACACTTCAAATGCATATTTTTCATAATCATCAAGCATATACTGTAGGGATCTACATGTACATGTACATGTACAACATCTTCAAAAGATTTAAAGAGAAGCCTACATTGTTATTAAGTTGGTTTTAATTATGTACTTTGGAATTCTGAGAGAAACAGATTAGTAATGGTTTGAGGGAATTTCGATACAAAATATAAAGTTATGAATATTTGAAATTGTGATTGATCAAACGCCAACTGGCAACTCTGTAAACTACCTTTCTTGAAAGCATCTCTCAAATTTGATTTGTACTAGTTTTACTTGGTTGCTGCTAAATGGATTGTACAAGTACATGTATATGAGTTACACTTCATTTCAAGATAATAGACATTTATGATGTTTAATATGGAAAACGGAACAAATGGGAGCAGTGCTCAAAAGATATACATGTGTTATACTCAAAGAGTTGCTAATGTCAATAATTTGATTGATTACATGTTTTAAACCTCATAACTTTCTGATTTGATAAGATTTTTCCTAAATTTTTTTGTTTACTAATCTGTCTCTTTCATTTTCCTACTTTTATTCAAAACAATATCAGAGTGGACTTTCCCTCTAAAAAGAACAAAAATATATGGTCAAATATATATCTGCAATGTACAATTGTACATGCAATTTTTCATGATGTTTTGGATGCCAAATTTTACCTTATACACTGTATTTTTAGTTTGTTTTGGGGTTTATTGGAAGTCTTTCTGTCACACAACATCAAGGCTACCCCCCCCCCATAGAATATGTAGAGAAACAATTCTTGAAATCTGTATTGCTTTTCAAATAAAGTGAAAAGGTAAATACTAGTAACATAATAATGTACAAAAGGTACATTTGTGTACGTGTACTGGTATGCATGTTTACCAAAGTGAAAATGAGGCTTTGCCAATTGGATATACATGTAATGGTATACTATTATCTATGGAAACCAAATATCTGCTTTATTACAAGTAGTTCATGTTATTATGAATAATGAATTTACTTCCAAGTATGCTTTCCAAATTTTCTTTTTTTTTTTCATTGATAAATGCCAATATTTCAGAATTTATCATACCTTGCTCCTACACCTGTACATGTAGATCCTAATCAAATGATCAGCCTGATGGCTTTATACGATAGATGCATACACCCTCAACTTGAGTGCAGATAGATCATACCGGTATTGACTCACTCGCATGCACCACTTACTTGTTATCCTAAATAGAGGCTTGCAAGGTACACATATATAGCTTAAATACTCAATGTCATAATACATACATGTAGGTACTGTACATGTACATGTACATGTACAGATGCAACTGCAAAAAAAAAGAACAACCTTGATTGAAATATGTCTCTTTTAATCAACTAAAACTAATATTTAACAGCTGGACCCTTTTCTTGAGGTTGATGTAAATGGGTGTGGATCTCCACAAGTGATCATTGATTAAAATCAGGTGCATAGCACCGGGATCATCTGGATAGTCTGGCATCAAAGCTTAGGAATTATTTTTTTGAAGAGTGTACTTCATTAAAATGCATCTTCTCTACATGTACTATGTACTACAGTATGTACATGAAGATCTACAGGTAAATTATAGTTTGTCTTGAAAACTACATCTCTCTCTCCCTATTTAAATGATAAATGTGCAACCAAACATATTGCCATGGTTTACACAATATAAATCAACAAGTTTCCTTTTCCAAGTTACATACTGTACATGTACATGTATATTGTATGCATTTTTTTGAGAGAGAAATGATCCATGGATCGTTACAGAGTAAGATGAGCATCTGAAGTTCTGAACACATCAAAATATAAGTATACATGTACATGTATGTATGGAAAAAGGCTACATTTCCAGAAGGTTTATGAGGAAGAAAAAAAAACCAACTCAAACAAATTGCCATGCAGAAAGAAATATATATGGCATAAATTTACAAAACTAACTGCTGAGCACAATTCGAAACAAACCAATAACAAAACAAATGAGTTTTAAAAAATTCTGATTGTCTCAAACTCCAGAATAGAGCCTCTAATTTTTTCAGTGACATGAACTTTCATTAGAGAGAAAGCAATATGCCATGGAGATCAGTGAGTGGACAAAATAGAAATGAAATAAATTCATGTGCTGCAGCACGTCGATGGCGGGCTGCTAACATGACGTTAGTTATACTTCTATTTTGTCATTTCTGTTCTCTTGGCTATGCTTTCCAGTAGGTTCCTGTTTCATTTCATAATCTTGAACTTACATGTACTTTGTCAACTATCAAACCATCGCTTCAGGCTAGTGCTAGATCAGACGATTTCAGACAATCATAAATTGTGCACTGTATTGAAGATTTTGAGTTTTCATGTCGGTAGGAATATTTTTGTACAATAAATAGACAATTCATAACATTTTGTTACATTTCAACTATACTGGGGAATATTTAATACCTTAGAAAACATCCCCAGTCCAGTTCTAAGTGTAAAAAAGGCGCCCGCACAGGGAGTTGGCTAAATTCAACAAACTCTGTGTGCGCGCCTTAGTACACTTAACTAATCGCTATCATCATACAGTAAGTATTGAATTGGCAACATGATAACAGCTATTTTTGTGTAAACTGCATGTATTGTTTCGTTTACATAGTACCTTTAAAGGTACTATGTCCCGTTTGCAGGCCAAAAACATGAAAAGGTTAAATTCCAACGGCATTTGAAAGACAATACTAATTTAGAATTTCCCTAAAAATAAGGGGGCTTGAAAATGTCTTTAAGTGGGAAAATAACGACTATTAGTTGTCAAATCGACTTAGGAGCTATAGAGCCAGTAAGTAATAGTCTGATTTTTTAGACTATTGTACCGAATGGTCGTACATTTTATGCTGCGCAAAGATTCAATCAGTTTAATTTTGGCCATTACAAGAAGTGGGTTATTGATGTAGACAAATGCTCATGTACCCTTTACAGCTCATTTTATGTATGTTATTACCAAAGATGAAAAAGCCAGTCAGTCACTCAATAGTGTCTGACAGTGAAGTCTAGCAAGTAAACAGGTTTCCTTGCATAATTTGAATATTAGGACACTGCTAACATTTAAATTTCACAGATAGGACATACATGACATATTCATAATTCCTGCAAAGTTCTACAGAATTTGATGTTGGCTGCAAAAGGGACATAGTATCTTTAAACAATGCCTTTTATTTTATTGTCTTTTACCAGAGCTCTTTTTCAAATTACAAGAGCACTTTTTGAGCTGTTGAGAGCTAAATCGCTCAGCGCTCCTGTGTATTTTATCCACTGATTGGAACCCTTAATCGGGAAGAAATAGCTAACCCTTAGACTTAGATCTGAGACTGAGTAATTTTTCTGTGCAATTACTAAATTAGAATCCCCCACTTTTAGTTATTATGGCAGCAAACCCGGCTAATGTTTGTACATATACTGTATATATGCACAAACCCTGCCCCTGACAAGATATGCATTTCTAACTTACAAGTATGACAAAAAGAGTTACTGGACATGTTATTAATGCAATATAATGGCAACTTATGAATCAAGATGTCAAGACTACTCAGGACAGTAGTCTACAAGGAGTTCAAAGATTTTAAACTTTTTCCACATTGCGTAGGTAATTCAAAAAGGGCTTCTGAAGGAGAACAAGTATCAAACTGCACAACATTCAACAATGACGAGAGCTAATTTTAAACAGTTACTTAGTTTGCATACCTTTACAGTTTCTCCTTCTATTGTCACATTCTTCTCCCGGAAATCGACCCCAATCGTTGCCTCTGTCTTCTCGGGGAACTCCCCGCCGCAGAAACGGTAGGTGAGACATGTCTTCCCCACGTTAGAATCCCCGATGACGATGATCTTGAAAATGCGGCGATTTTTGTCGTTTGGATCAGTAGCTCCTCTACCGTTGGCTTGCTCTTTCCCCGGTTCCATTTTGAGGTTTGGAACAAAATGTCAGTTATCCTAGGTACAGATTCCAAGGAGAATACAGACAGTGGTCACGATCACGCTGATCTTCTTCAGATTTGATATCAAAATAGATAGACTTCAGATAGTCGAATATACAATTTGTACCGTACTTGCATGCATGATATCCGAAATCCGAGCTGTGGTGATAGATATCCGCTAAAGACACCACTAGATGGCGACAAACTATTATGGGATTATACTCCATATTGATTTTTTATATATATACTTTATTTTCATTTCCCCCAAACGAAAATACTAGTAACATGCGGTTGTTGGTGTTGTCAGTGATTCAAAAAGTGATTTTAAATGAGCATCCAGATTTCGTGGTGAAAATTGCTATCACAACAATTCATCATTGTTATCATCATCATCATCATTATCATCATTATCCTTAGGGGGGTGGGTGCAGGGAGGGGGGAAGCTTTGACGTTTCATTAAATTATTAGAGAAAGAAGACGATTCAATGTACCGTTCTCGACCATTAATCCTTGGCTGAATTCAGTTTCCCCCTCCCACACAAAGCGCGGAAGCTTTGACGTTTCATTAAATTATTAGAGAAAGAAGCCGATTCGTTGTACCCTTCTCGGCTCTTAATCCTTGTCTGAATTAAGTTCCCCGCGTGAAGCGCAGAAGTTTTGACATTTCATTAAATTATTAGAGAAAGAAGACGATTCGTTGTATCGTCGATCATCTCGACCCTTAATCCTTGTCTGAATTCAGCCCCCCCGAAGCGCGGGAGCTTTGACGCGTTCCATTGAATTGTTAGAGAAAGAAGACGATTCGTTGTACCGTTCTCAGCTCTTAATCCTTGTCTGAATTCAGTTTCCCCCTCCCGCGCAAAGCGCGGAAGCTTTGACGTTTCATAAAATTATTAGAGAAAGAAGACGATTCGTTGTACCGTTCTCAGCTCTTAATCCTTGTCTGAATTCAGTTTCCCCCTCCAGCGAAGCGAAGCTTGACGTTTCATAAAATTATTAGAGAAAAAAGACGATTCGTTGTACCGTTCTCGACCCTTAATCCTTGTCTGAATTCAGTTTCCCCCTCCCACACGAAGCACGGAAGCTTTGACGTTTCATTAAATTATTAGAGAAAGAAGCCGATTCGTTGTACCCTTCTCGGCTCTTAATCCTTGTCTGAATTCAGTTTTCCCCCTCCCGCGCAGAAGTTTTGACGTTTCATTAAATTATTAGAGAAAGAAGACGATTCGTTGTACCGTTCTCAGCTCTTAATCCTTGTCTGAATTCAGTTTCCCCCCTCCCACGCGCGGAAGCTTTGACGTTTCATAAAATTATTAGAGAAAGAAGACGATTCGATGCACCGTTCTTGACTCTTAATCCTTGTCTGAATTCAGTTTCCACCTCCCACACGAAGCACGGAAGCTTTGACGTTTCATTAAATTATTAGAGAAAGAAGCCGATTCGTTGTACCCTTCTCGGCTCTTAATCCTTGTCTGAATTCAGTTTTCCCCCTCCCGCGCAGAAGTTTTGACGTTTCATTAAATTATTAGAGAAAGAAGACGATTCGTTGTACCGTTCTCAGCTCTTAATCCTTGTCTGAATTCAGTTTCCCCCTCCACGCTGCGGAAGCTTTGACGTTTCATAAAATTATTAGAGAAAGAAGACGATTCGATGCACCGTTCTTGACTCTTAATCCTTGTCTGAATTCAGTTCCCCCCCCCCTCCCGCGTGAAGCGCGGTAGCTTTGACGTTTCATTAAATTATTAGAGAAAGAAGATGATTCGTTGTATACCGTTCTCGACTCTTAATCCTTCTCGCGCGGAAGCTTTTACGTTTCATTAAATTATTAGAGAAGATGACGATTCGTTTACCGTGCTTTTTCTTCCTACGTCCTCTTCCTTTTTCTCTTCTCTTTTTTTTTTTTTTTTGGCTGGCGTTTGGGGGCGACCGCCCCACCCCTCTGGCTACGCGCCTGGTGATTATCATTCCCACATCACCATCAAAATCATCATCCTCATCATCATCGCCAATAATCATCACCATCAACATCATTATCATCATTAGCATCACCACCACCATCACCATTGTCATCATCATCTACCACTACCACAAGCATCATTATCATATCAGCATCATCACCATCAACTTCATCATAATCATCACCATCATCATAATCATCACCTATCACCACCATCATCATCACCATCACCATCACCACCATCATAACTTTTATCTTTCTAGAAATATTGAAATGCTGTTAAAAAAAATTTGGGACTGCCTTTGCACCAGTTTCATAGAATCAAATTAAAAATTAAAAATAAAGAAAAAGAAAACATGTTCATGCTTTTTTTTTTATTAATATCACTTATTTATTCATAACTACAATAGCAATAAATTGTACAATGCACCTGGTGGTGGATTGTACTTTATCAGAAGAAGGAAGAGAAATATTACATTTTCTTAACAAATAACAATGACCGAGAAGAGCATCTACACCATCTGACTACATTCATATTCACACATGATACAGTCTGTTCAGAGCCAGAAGGTGTTATCTCCGTGTTAAAAGAGATGCATTAACTCCCTTTTGACTCCAAACAGACAATATGTACCTGATGAATTCATGAGTGTTGAAAGTGATGAGTACAAGGAACTAACTAATAATATACACACGATCATCAAGGCTTGGACATTATTGCTCATGGAGAAATTAAATTAATTTCTTTTCTCTTTTTTTCACACAAAATAAAAAACACTTTGCATAAAACTTTAGAATATGGATAACATACCTGCCAACCGTTCACAGCAAAAATTTGGAATTTCTCAGGGCAAAATTAGGAATATAGTCTATTTTGTATACTTTTCACGCAGAAAATTTCTGAAAAGAGAGGAATCTAGGGTTCAAAACAATAGCTTGAAAGCCAGATAATAGCAATCATACGGTATGGTATCATATGGTTGGCAGCTATGTACTTCCTTTCACAGTTGGATTGTCTGACATAAGTAATTTGATTACATAAACAAACACGAGAGTGATTAATTATATAAAATTCAAAGTTCTAAAAGGATTTGATCCTACGAACTAGTATGGCTTTCAATTAAATAAACTTATCTTTATCATTCAGCAACAAAATTATTGCACTCTGAAGAAATGTATACATTTCTCATTTAAGGTGAGCTTGATTACATTTGCTATAAATATGCTTTGCATAAATTTTCACAGAAAGCAACGACACAAATAATGAAAATTGAGTAAGCCTTACTCTAAACAAAAGCACTGCAGGACATGGACGTATTCTTTCAAAGATAAATGCAGAAACCTCTTAGCATAGATACATATGTATACAATTATGACAGATTACACACATTTCCGTTAGTATTTCCATGAGGGTAGTATGCCCAATAGTTATACTTGATCAAGGTTAGGATTATAAAAATACGGCACAATACATTTCTACAATTTCTACACATTTCTACATACTCATCACAGGTGAAATTGCATCTTTTTTTACGATGAGAAAACAAGATTACATAAACCTAATACTGTAAATTAATCCAGTAAAATTAATACAATATTATACTCAATGATTTTAGATGGGTGGTATTATGGATACCATTATTTTTATCCTTTGCATAATAATCATCATTTCGAGTGGACAACTATTTCCCGATATTTAGCAAAATTAAGAGCCACGTCGTTGGCCTTTGCTGTAATGATTCTCTTGGCCTTAACATCATGATTATCTTGAAATCAGATGGTTTATCAATAGATTAAACAATATCACCTTGCTTATGACATACGGGGTCCTGACCGGGAGTTGAACCCAGGACCTCAAAACAGATTTACCCTGTAGCATAGTAATGCATGAAACAAATACAAATATTTACTGTTTTTTTAACACGTAAAGTCCATAGGCTTTTTCATGAGAAGGTAATATGGTCTTATATTAAATCACCTATATAGATACTGATGCACGATTGGTCAAAATGCTGTCACATGACCATCGCTACAAGGATAAGAAGCATTATATTTTCCAACATGACGTAAATTACGTCATACCTCTGAATATAACATTTCATTTCCCTTGGGGAGTTATATTGCCCCTCTAGGCAGTCAATATCTGTATACTGTCATTTTAGAGTGAATACAAACACTAGGAGTATAATTTGAATGATCTTGAGTAGAAGTTCTGTTGTCTGAAAACCAAAGTGACAAGTAAAGACAGGGCTGAAGGCACGCATTTCCAAGATTATATCACCTATCTAAATATAGAAACACAAAAACAACCACCAATAGATTCAATATTATATCTGAATATCATGTACTACTACAAACATCAGTAGATATCTGTGCATGACTTTTATTTTAACTGCATGTTTTTATGAATATGATACATTTGGGCGTAACTTGGAATGTAATTTATTAGAGTCGTCATGAAGGCATTCACTAGATACACTATTTCATAATCACATCAGAGGCTTGAGATGGAGTAATTAAGCTAGGTTATTTCAAATATCTTGAAAATGGAAAGGGAGGGAGGGACGGCAAATTCTGCCCCCTCCTAGAACCTATCTGTAACAGCAAACTAACAGGGGGATTACCCTATACATTTATATCACTTTTGGGGTTAAAGAATACAAGCTTGTTGATTTGATGGTTTGTTACCTGACTGCTATTAAAGAAAGAGTGTGTATGCTTGTAGATGTACGTAAGCAACCAGGGGATGGACTGCTTCTCTGAGGGACCTTTTAACCATTTTTTCTTAAGAGATAGAGGGCTCACCCAATTTTTACATAATTGGAAGGTTATGAGCTGGTATTGTTACAAACATGGGATGCTATAGGGGGCAATTGCATCTAAATGTTGTGAGCGAGTGAAGTGAACGACCATGGTAAAAATGCAATTTCGATGTAAAAACATAAGATATATTTTGGCACCTTACTGCCAGAATGTAACAATATTCAGGCACCTCAGTGTCAAAATAGATATTCTGGCACCTCGTTGACTAATTAGGTGGATATTCAGGCACTTCACTGCCTAAAATCATACTGTTTCTAAATGTTGCGAGCGAGCTAAGAGAGCGAGGAAAAGGGACACTTAATTGTCTTCAAAATGTTATTTCTTCATTAAAATACATAGCAGTCTCTAATATTTTATTTTCACGAAAATAGATTTTTCTTTCATCCAAAAACAGATGCTTAATTAATTTCTCTCAAGATGTCCTGCGGCACCTCTGTTGAAAAACCCTGCATTAGACCATCCATTCATGTAATATCCTGCTGATAGCTTGTCTTTCCAATCCCTCTCCTCGTTTAAGATTGGCGCATGGCCACCAACTGCTCAGCCAAAGCCTTCACCTCCTGGCCACGTTCCACCTTGGCCAAGAGGTCCATCGGAAGACCCTCCAGACCCATCTGGGCCCCTAGGATGGCCCCGAGCATCGCTGAACGGGAGCAGTTGTCTCCACCGGCCAGGAGGGTCGGGCGGATGGACTCGATGAACTTCCCTGGCTTGGCATTCAGGAGACAGTGCAGCATGGTCAAGTAACCCCCTGGAAGGGCTGAAATCAGAAATGAAAGAAAATGATATCATGTTAACCCATGGACTACTCATTTGTTTAACAACTGACAAATATAAACTAATGATTCCCAAATCCAGACTCTCATCTACCTAAAAACGTTTCGAAAACATGGAACAATATCCACTTTCTATCAGAGAATTAAGATCCCTTAATATATACTTCTTCCCTCAGTAACTCAATGCGATTGAGTCCATGTACTTCATGTGCTATGGTACTTTCCTACATGATTGATATTAATATTATTAGAATAGGTTTAACTACCCAGGTCCAGTAGGTAATGGGTTAAACTGACCAATGTGATGAGAGAAAGAGAACGGAATACAACTATTGCAATTTAAATTCAAGTTGTAAGGTTGATTACTCCTCATGAAATGGAAATTGATGGAAGCACTTTAATATGTGAAAGATTAAAATCCAGTGAACAGATGTAAAAATGCTGTACAGCAATCTATAAATATAACTATTATTGCTTTTATTATAAATAGAGGTGAATTTTGGTATATAAAACTGCTTTTCAAAAGAAAAAGAGAGAAAGAAAGAGAAAGAAAGAGAAAGAAAGAGAGAGAGAGAGAGAGAAAGAGAGAAAGAGAAACAGAGAAAGAGAAAGAAAAAGAGTGTAAGATTTAGAAAGTTTTTTGTTGGTTTGGTCATGACGTCAGTTTGGATTAACCATGTTTTCATTTGGCCGTTAGAGGGCGTTTGTAGTGCACCAGCCTAAAAGTCACGAAATTTGAACTGTTTTGTGGTCAATGATTCCCTCAGTAATTCCTGACAATCGAGACAAGCCCAATGTTGTAAGTACTCTAAAGCTATTATTTCTATAATCGATCTTTAACTGATTGTATGAGGCCAAAGATGGCACAAGATATAAATCTAGTTTTCTGTAATTTAAGATGAAAAGTACGTTAAAATGTCATCAGTGCATGTAGCACCACATATAGACAAACGTAGGATAACGTGTGTTGAATGTACAGTTTGTGCATATATCAGTTTGTGTTACGGACAATTTAGATTTGTGTGTAATGAGTGATGATAATTTATATTTGTAAACAAAGGTAGAATTTAAGACAGCTCATGAGAATAAGACAAATGAGGCAGTATGTGATACAATTTGTGTTTGCAAAGGTGAGCTTCACTCTCGAAGTTTATTATAGGTTTTCTTTACTCAGTCATTATTAAGGTCATTTATGGCAAGCTATTTGTGCAATACAATAGATATTTGTTTATTCATGCAAATTTATGTATGTAAATTTGTACACATGCTTATGATTGCTTGTTTGTTTTACTGATATTACAGATGAACTGCATTTTATGCAAGTATCTCAACTTGGCTGTCATCGTCCTTTCCTTTAGTCTACTGTTGGGGTCATTTTAGCAGTTTTAACGTCACACAAAGTTCATAACAGCGTCATTTAACATCCGTCACCATGAGTCAAGTAGAAGGTGTCGACGATGTCAAACCAGAGGACTCTGCAAGCCAGGTTGGGAAGAGTTCCACCACGTCATCTGGACTTAGGTCCAGGGCCAAGAGGGCTGCGTTGGCAGCAGAATTAGCAGTTCTCCAGGAAGAACAAGACATAGAACTTGAAGAAATACGCCTTAGGCAAAGGAAGGCTAAGTTACTCTTACGGGCCAAACTTAGCGCAGCAGAGGCAGAGGAAGCCGTGTATGAGCAACACAGGAGTGGCAGTAAGGTGTCGAGTGTGGGGAATAGAAGTTCCAGTCAACAGAACGTCAAGCAGGTGCATGAAAGTACAGAGCATGCTAAGGAACATCATCATCATGTCAGCAATCATGATGCCAAGGAACCTGCGCTCCTAGAAGAGACTATTCCTTATCCAGCTCAGCAAATGGCTTCATCTCCCATGTCAGGTCAAGCTTATCAACCACGAGACGACCGAGAATTTTATCTGCAGACTCAAGTTCAGCAACAACGACTGTTGGAAGCCATTAGTCTGTCTAATGTAGAGATAATGAAGTTTGATGGGAGTCCCTTGCACTTCCATGAATTTATGATGTCCTTCGACAACTTAATTGGTCGATCTTCGCTTGACAGTGGGACAAAGCTGATGAAGTTGTATCATTGCTGTGTAGGAGATGTTAAAGGCATCATACAGTGCTGTATGGTCATGGAACCACTGTATGGATACCAACGTGCCAGAGAGCTGTTGGTGGAACGCTTTGGCAGCAAGTATAAGATCGGAGAAGCCTGGATCAAACGTATCACCAATGGTCCAATTTGCCATGCTAATGATCGGAAGGGGCTGCAGAAGTTTGCAGATGAGTTGAGGATCAGCATGGAAACTCTTCGAGCACTGGATCTACTGCAGGAAATTAGTAGCCAGAGAGAGTTGCTGAAGGTGGCCGAGAGACTTCCATATTACCTTAAGGGTAGATGGTTGAAATTGGTGAGAGACATCAGACAACAGGAGCGTTCTCCCGATATCTCGGACATGGTTAGGTTTGTCTCCAACGCTGCCGAGGAAGCCAATGATCCTGTCTTTGGAGATCTGACAGCAACGACAAAAAGACTTGAAACTTCAAAACCCACTTTCAACAAGAAGAGTACAAGAAGTAACTACTCTACGGAGGTATCATTCAACCCAAAGCCCAAGAAGTGCCTGAAGTGTAAGCAAGAGCATTCTTTGTTTGGATGTGACAGCTTCAAATCCATGACACCTGAAATGAGATTTAAGTTTGCTCAGGACAATAGACTCTGTTTCAACTGCCTGCAATCTGGCCACAACAGTAGGTTTTGCAGATTGAATAGAAGATGCTCAGTACAAGGATGCCAGAGAAAACACACTAAATTTCTCCATTTCACACAAGATGCATCTTCATCTGCAGGAAAGGTTACACCGACACAGGCTCGAGTTGAAACCCAGAACAACGAAGTCCCCCAAGTCCAGAATGGGTTCGTTAGGAAGTGTGTCACAGGGGCCGGAAGGTGTGTGCTTCCCATCGTTCCGGTGAGGGTTAGAGCTCAAGGAGAGAATGTTTTTATGAATACATATGCACTGTTGGATTCTGGTTCAACCAGTACATTTTGTACAGCTACTTTGGCCAGACAACTCAATGCAAGTGGAAGGAAACAAAGTCTAAGCCTGACAACACTGGAGAAGTGTAATAGCCCCATAGAGACCTCAGTAATTAGTCTGATTGCAGACACGGGACCAGATACAGACTGTGTGAAGCTACCCTGCGTGTATACCAGAGATACCATTAATATCAGAGACACACACATTGCCAATGTGGATGACATTTCAGGATATCAACACTTAGAAGGAATCAACCTCCCAATCGTTGAACGACATGAAGTTGGACTGTTGATAGGGCAGGATTCACCCGAAGCCTTGATACCTATCGAGGTGAGAAAAGGACAGCATGGCCCTTATGCTGTTAGGACCAAATTGGGTTGGTCAGTGAGTGGACCTGTAGGTGCCAGTTCAGATGGTGTACCCAAAGCTACATCTAGCTTCATTGACAGTAATGTTAGACTGGAGGAACAAGTCAACCAGTTCTGGAAGATTGAAGCCACAGATGTGCTCGAGACGAACAAGGCAATGTCTATCAATGACAAGAAAGTAATGGAAATCTGGGAGAGGGACGTCCAACGAGAAGGTGCACATTTCCAACTACCGGTGCCCTTCAGAAGGAGACCACCTAACTTGCCTGACAACAAGTGGACTGCAGAACAGCGTTTGAATTCATTGGCAAAGAGATTGCAAAGAGATAAAGATTTGTATGTGAAATACAAACAGGGCATAGAGGACCTCCTCAGGAAAGGCTATGCAGAGGAAGTTTGTGAGGAGATTGGACAACCCAAGGACACACCAGTTTGGTATTTGCCCCACCATCCAGTCATGAGTCCACAAAAACCGGGCAAGGTGAGAATCGTTTTTGATTGTGCGGCCAAGCATCGAGGGTATCCTTGAATGATGTAGTGCTACAGGGGCCGGATCTTACCAACAACCTGGTAGGAGTACTGCTTAGATTCCGCCAGCAACCAGTAGCACTCATGGCAGATATCGAGGCAATGTTTCACCAAGTGAGGGTGCCCCAGAGGAACGAGATGTGTTGAGATTCTTGTGGTGGGAGGATGGAGACGTCAACAAGCAACCGTTGGTCTACCGGATGTGTGTCCACCTCTTTGGAGGTACGTGGAGCCCAAGTGTGTGCAGTCATGCACTTCGTCAGACAGCAAGAAACAGTGATGGTAATGGTAAAGCTGAAGCATCTAAGGCCATTCTCAAGAACTTCTATGTAGACGACTGCCTGGTGTCAGTTGACAATGAAGAAACGGCGGTGAAACTTGCTGCAGACTTGATGGCCTTGCTCAGTGAAGGAGGCTTCAGATTAACCAAGTGGGTCAGCAACAACCCATTTGTCCTGCAATCCATACCAGAAGAAGAGAGAGCAAAAGATGTGAAGGGTCTGGATCTTAATCATGATGCTCTTCCGGTTGAGAGAGCACTTGGAATCAGTTGGGACGTAGAAATGGATTGTTTGTTGTACAAGTTCAGACCCAAGGACAAACCCCAAACCAGGAGAGGTATCTTGAGTATTGTATCTTCGATATACGACCCTCTCGGCTACGCCAGTCCGTTTGTCCTGAGGGCTAAGATGATCTTGCAGGAGCTGACCAGGCGTAAACTTGGATGGGATGAGGAGATTCCAAGCACGGAAATAGAGAAATGGAATGACTGGTTACAGGAACTACCCAAGATGACTGAATTCCAGGTCAACAGATGCATCAAACCACATGATTTTGGCCAAGTAGTTGAGCATAAACTACATCACTTTGCTGATGCTTCTGAGATGGCATATGGGGCTGCATCATACCTGGTCATAAGGAATGCTGATGGGCAGTCTACTAGCGGGTTGATCATGGCAAAGTCACATCTAGCTCCACTGAAGAAGATGACAATTCCTCGACTGGAGTTAACCGCAGCAACTCTTTCTGTAAAGCTAGATGCCATGTTGAGAAGGGAACTGGAGCTCCCAATCAAGCAGTCGGTGTTCTGGACTGATAGTACTATTGTGTTGCAGTACATTAGGAATGAGGACAAAAGATTTAACACATTTGTAGCTAACAGAATAGCAACCATCAGAGAGCATTCTGAACCAAGTCAATGGCATCATGTAGGTTCTCATTCCAACCCAGCAGATGATGCAACAAGAAGTATGGGAGCAGATGAGTTGAAGGCAAACACCAGATGGCTAGTGGGTCCAGAATTCATTCAAGAAGCTGAGAATAGTTGGCCCAAGGATCCAACCACAGCAGTAAACATTAACGAGGATGACCCAGAAGTAAAGAGGAAGAAGGGAATTGAGGTGTTTGTAACTGGTACAAACCAATCTGATGCTGTAGACAGATTGCTGACACACTACTCATCGTGGTACAAACTACAAAGAGCAGTCGCTTGGATCTTGCGAGTGAGGCAGCACTTGCGGAGCAGGATTCAAGGAAACACCAGTGATTCCAAGGGGCCACTACACACTGGGGATATTGCTGCATCTGAAGAAGCCATTGTCAGATACGTTCAGCAACAGACCTATGCTGAGGAGTACAGAGTCTTACAGCAAAATAAGACTACACAACAACGGTCACCCACTCGAATAGCAAAATCCAGCCCACTATCTAAATTGAGTGTGAAACTCACAGACGAAGGATTGATATGTGTTGGAGGAAGACTACACAATGCACCACTAGAAGAGCAGACAAAACACCCAGTGATTTTGCCTTCAAAGCATCATGTAGTACAGCTTTTGGTGAGACATTACCACATTATGTGTGGTCACTCGGGGAAGGAGTATGTGCTATCCCTACTCAGACAACGATTTTGGATAATCAGAGGGAGGTTAGCAGTTCGTCATGTACTGAACAAGTGTTTCACATGTAAACGTCAACGTGCAAAACCAGTGGAACAGAAGATGGCAGATTTGCCGACAGATAGAGTGGTACCAGAAAAACCTCCATTCAGTAACGTGGGAGTGGATTGTTTTGGACCATACATGGTGAAACAAGGAAGGAGCTCTGTGAAGAGATATGGGTGTATATTTACCTGTCTGGTAATTAGAGCAATACACATAGAGGTACTGCATTCATTGGAGACTGATTCATTTTTGAATGCTCTACAGAGATTTGTTTCACGCCGTGGACAACCAGAGATTTTAAGATCCGACAATGGCACCAACTTCATAGGTGCAGAACGTGAATTGAGGGAGGGATTGAAACGATGGAACCAAGAGAAGATCCACAATGATCTCCTTCAACAAGGAATTGATTGGAAGTTCAATCCACCTACAGCATCCCATATGGGTGGATCATGGGAAAGACAAATCAGAACTACGAAAAAGGTCTTGAATGCAGTCATGAAGCAGCAGGTTCTGAATGATGAGGGCTTAACGACTCTTATGTGTCTAGTAGAGGCGATTATCAATGGGCGTCCACTCACCATAACATCTGATGACGCGAAGGATGCAGAGCCTCTCACGCCAAATCATTTGCTGCTCCTGAGGTCAAACAATGCCCTACCACCAGATGTGTTCCAGAAGCACGATATGTATGGACGTCGACGCTGGCGGCAGATTCAATACCTGGCAGACTTATTTTGGCGCAGGTGGGTGAGGGAATACCTACCTTCCTTACAACAGCGGCAGAAGTGGCTGAAAGAGACGAGAAATCTGGAGGAAGGTGACATCGTGCTGATCATCGATAATCTACCGAGGAACAAGTGGTTAACGGGAAGAGTAATCGAAACCTATCCTGGGAAAGACAAGCTCGTCAGATCGGTGAAGCTGAAACATAGCACCGGTATCCTAGTCAGGCCTGTGCAGAAACTATGTCTTTTGGAGGAAGCAGAGAGCGTAAATCGGTGAACCATGGAGAGCGATCTTATTTTAAATGGATCCACAGCGAAGAAAGTCTAAATTTGAGCGTTAATTTCTTATGTGAGATAATATATATTTCGTTACACGTTAATTGGTGCACGATGAATTAAACGTGCGAGGTGAGAGCCTAGCGCCGCCTCTTGTGAATTTTTTGTGTCGCAATATCCTGATCCGTGACAAGCGAAAGATCCTGATCATCATGTTCCAGTTAGACTGACGTCGAAGCAAGACAGAATTTGTTTACAGCAACAAACTATTGTTTCAGTGCAAGAAATTGAGAAAAACACTCCTCAGACTCGATACAAGACTATTTGCAGTAACATTGCGCCCTTGAGGAAAATTGGGCACGTTATATTTGAGGACAGTGGACACTAATTTTGAAGAAAATATATATTTCAGCCTTGTAATAGACTATGTCATAATATGTTTATTATTCATTACTTGAAGAAAGACTATAACGGACTTCATAATACATGTATTCATTTTAGTATTAAACTGAGACTATTGCTGAAAGAAATTTTTATTCGAACGATATTCATACATGTACGTAATTTCTTACATGTTTTTTCCTAAGAGCAGGAGTTAAATATATGATCACTACAAATGAGAATCATTTGATCATAACAGGTTTTTTGGTTTATGTGAGCATACATATATGTAGTGTCTAGTTCAAGTTGAAACTTTAAGGAACCAAAATTGGTTGATATTTGATGCATAGACCCAAAAGAGTATACCGGTATATATGAAAGGGATATTTAAACTGAAGTTCTGTTTTATGTAAATTGACAATTTACTCAAGACTGAAGATAGTGAAAGTTTAATCGAAGAAGCAACATTTTCTGAATTTGAAAATCTATTTTTTGTGTGTAACCCTGTGGTACCCAGTGGTTGGTTACTGATATTTTTTTTTTTTGAAACTCACAAAGGAGAGTTTAATTTCAAGAATACAAGTACTGAAATACACAGTTCTGAGTAGATAGCAGCTCTAGAGTATGTATAGAGGTAGAGTTATGTCTGAGCTAATATATTTTGTATTTTCTTTGGAAATTCATAAGAAAGCTCAAAGTGGTGTAAGGAAAGTCAAGGACTTTAACAATCTTTGTTATTGTTAATTGCTACAGAGTGTCAACAATTGTGTTAAGATTTAGTTGATGTGTACTCTAAGGCAACTTATCATTTTGCCAAATGCTACTTTAATTGACATGTCGGCATACATTTTTAGACGACAAGTGTTTTTTGTTAAAGGCTAAACTCGCCTTAAAGGCATTCACTGTAATGTACTATATGTACTTGTGTAAATGCAATTTATGGAATGTGCTATGCAGAGTTAAGTGTAAATTCTGAATGTCAAGTTGTTTTTTGAATAGGTTAAAGGAAAAATAAGGACATTTTCTTTTAATGGAAGTTGAAGTTATTTGATAAATGCTTAGCTGTGGCTATGCATTTAAGGGGCGGGATGTAAGATTTAGAAAGTTTTTGTTGGTTTGGTCATGACGTCAGTTTGGATTAACCATGTTTTCATTTGGCCGTTAGAGGGCGTTTGTAGTGCACCAGCCTAAAAGTCACGAAATTTGAACTGTTTTGTGGTCAATGATTCCCTCAGTAATTCCTGACAATCGAGACAAGCCCAATGTTGTAAGTACTCTAAAGCTATTATTTCTATAATCGATCTTTAACTGATTGTATGAGGCCAAAGATGGCACAAGATATAAATCTAGTTTTCTGTAATTTAAGATGAAAAGTGCGTTAAAATGTCATCAGTGCATGTAGCACCACATATAGACAAGCGTAGGATAACGTGTGTTGAATGTACAGTTTGTGCATATATCAGTTTGTGTTACGGACAATTTAGATTTGTGTGTAATGAGTGATGATAATTTATATTTGTAAACAAAGGTAGAATTTAAGACAGCTCATGAGAATAAGACAAATGAGGCAGTATGTGATACAATTTGTGTTTGCAAAGGTGAGCTTCACTCTCGAAGTTTATTATAGGTTTTCTTTACTCAGTCATTATTAAGGTCATTTATGGCAAGCTATTTGTGCAATACAATAGATATTTGTTTATTCATGCAAATTTATGTATGTAAATTTGTACACATGCTTATGATTGCTTGTTTGTTTTACTGATATTACAGATGAACTGCATTTTATGCAAGTATCTCAACTTGGCTGTCATCGTCCTTTCCTTTAGTCTACTGTTGGGGTCATTTTAGCAGTTTTAACGTCACAAAGAGCAAAGAATAGATAGTAAGAATGGCAAAAAGAAAGAAATGGTGAGAAAGAGTGAGATAAAGAGAGAGAGAGAGCAGGAGAGGGAGAGAGAGAGAAAAGAGAGAGCAAACAAAAGATAGTAAGAATGGCAGAAAGAGAGAAAGAATGAGAAAGAGAGAGAGAAAGAGAAAGAGAGAGAAAGAGATAGAGAGAGAGGGAAAGAGAAAAGAGAGAGCAAACAAAAGATAGTAAGAATGGCAGAAAGAAAAAAATGGTGAGAAAGAGAGAAAAAGAGTGGGAAAGAGAGAGAAAGAGAGAGAAAAAAAGAGAGAGAGAGAAAAGAAGAAACAGAAGGAGAGAGAATGCAACATGATGAGAGTTGCCCTTACCACATGCATATCCCAGTTGCTTAGCAGCCACATTGTGAGGTTGAACCTTCATATCCTCGGCCTTACTGATTTCCTGGGCCACATCATTATCTACCAATCCTTTCAGGTATTCCACGACATTGGCGTTGGGTCCATTCATGATCAACCCTTCAAGAAGCTTGGCACCTAGATCATACAGCAAGAAAAGTTTTGTAAATTCATTGTACAGATTTTTGCAAATATCAAAATGTAAGAAGAAAGAACATTTAATGGAATATTGAAAAGAGGCTTGACTGCCTCCAAAATATAGTAGTTTCCTAACAACACTGTCTTCTTTATTCTCTCATGAGATTCCCCCTCCTCCGGCCCCCACCCCCGGCCCCCACCCCCCAAAAAATTATAGGATAAAAGTTTATCTTTTAAATCACTTTTTTATATTATTTGAGTTTTACATCAGAATATAAACTTGCTTTTAAACATGACAAGCTCAATTACTTTAAGAAGCTTGTATCATGTACTGTTGTTATGTGTTTGTGTTGTGCTTTGACTGACAATATGACATAAAAGAACCTATAAATTAAGCCTGTATTATAAACTAAACCAATAGGCCTTGTGCGTTATTGTTCCGATTATCTAACGAATTATAGACCGTCGCGCCAGTCCTCCCGTAGAGTATAAAACACCCTTGCTTACATTAGTTTTTATCACCTGACGAAGTGTTGCAGCGGCGCACGAAACGTCGAGATCTTTTAGATTCCTTATTGACCACATTGCGAGACAAACGAATATCACTAGCGATATTATTTTCGATAGGATATTTTTGTTTATATAGGGACAGAATTAAATACAAGACAACATTTTCTCATTCACAACACAGGATAATGTTTATGACAATTTCATTACGTTTATACATTTACTGTTTCTGAAAAGGTACAACAATCTCTTTAATTTATATTCAAGAATGCAGAAGTGATAATCAATTTTCAAGAAATAGTCTTGGGGAATATCCCAGGAGACTGACAGCCCAAACAAGTCTGTTTAACATTCAGAAAAGGTATACAAAGTCTAATGAGACAAACATGTTGGTCTCCCATCGGCCTCTTGAACTCTATGAAAACTTTTCAGGAGTCTGAGGAACTGATGTTGCTTTTCTATTGGGCCACCAATAGGGAGTTTTCACATGCATGATGGATAAAGGAGAGAACGGGAAGCTGAGCCATCAAATCAATCTGCACAAAGTCCTCCTGTCATGTGAAAATCTAGAATGGTTCTTAGCCAATTAAGCATCCGCTCTGGAGAGAGAACGGAGCAATGTAATTAGCCAATCAGCGCTCTTGTCAGCTGCAAGTGTCACGCATGCACAGCAATGTTCCCATCCGCAATCAAGTGAAACTGAAAAGATATCGGGGTGGTCGATCGAGCGCGGGTACCGTCACGGTTGATTGCTTCCGCATGTTCTTCCCACCTTGGTGCTAACTCGCTAATATCATGAATATTAGACATAAATCTCACCTGTGAGGGCGTAGTTGATGCAGATGGGTGTGTTTTGCATTACCTTGACCACTTCCTCAAGCTTTGAGGTCATCTGAGGGCTGCCGCCATAGAGGCGACAATGACGGCTGAATTGATCACTCCATCAGCCTGAGATGATAAATGATATTAATGAAAAATAATATGAATTTGCAAAGCATATAATACTAATGTCTCTAATACATGTATCATCAACATCAAACAAAATCAAATCAATATTATTGGCAATTCCATGGAAAATGTAAAATAGCCCAAAATCATAAAATTAGCAATAATTGCAGAAATATGTGTGCCACTGTAACAAAATTGGTATCAAACAAAAGAGCTCAATAAGCTTTTCAAACTGTTAAGAGTGAGTAAAAGAAAAAAAATCCTTGTCCATTTTGTGTCACGTCGGTTACAGTTAAAAAATGATTTTCTCTTTTAACATTCAGTGGAATACTGTGAAATTTGCTACGTACTGTACGTGATGGATAGTCAAATGTGTCTGAGTCACTGACGGAAATATCTTTTGGGACTCTTAATTTTGTTTATAACTGTCTGTCTTAATAAAAAAATAAAAAAAGATGTTCTGAATGTCATGTCCATTAATAAGCCAGTTCGTAAATAGCTCCGGAACGCATGACCCCAAAATATCCACAGATCTTTTACACGATGGATACATCCCACTTGTGCATTTTAGAATAATCACTGTCGAAGTGATGGAGGTGCTTCATGAATACCTTTTGTTTGCCTCTTGAGAAGAATACTTCCACATGTGTATCAGATAAATGTCTATCGGTGCATAGATGAATACCGATTACATAACTTTCATGAGCACGATACCAGTATTCATGTTGATGGTTTTACAATTTGGGAACAAATGACCTTTATCTGCCCATGCGCAAATCCTAATTACGAACTCGCTTATTATGCTGGAATTGCCCATATGGAAGCAGTAATAGAGTTGAGGGGCTGAATCAAGAGAAACTGAATTAATACTTAGTCCTGTTCATGTTCTAAATTTCAAGAATTGAAAGAATAGCCAAAGAAAGAACACTAATATTCAAAAACCCTATCTCACTACCTTGAAGAGGAGATGGGAGAAGCCTAATTATCATTCTAATAAAAAACAATTAAGTGTACCGGGTATTCATTAGCGGTAAAAGACTCTAATAAAGACAAGTTTACTTGTCATTTGAATACCTATCAAATTTATTGTGAATAATCAGAAGTCAGAATTGGGTTCATTTCTTACCGGGCCCAGCTCTTCAGCTCCCACCCAATAAACCATGCTTTCAAGTTCCATATAGTGATGTTAATATTTTTAAAAAAGAAAAAAGAATCTTCCTATGAAAATAAATCCTTTACTGCATCTCTTTTGGGTGTCATATACATCAGCATTTGCCAAAAACTAAGAATGACATGGAAAATATGTAAATATAAATATAACCATTAGATAACACAAGATACAAAGGCCTTATCTACAACCATTTTTCATAGTAATGTGAAAATGTCCATATTCCAAAAGCAAATCTACTAGACTAACAAAGATAAATGACTTAACATCTTAACAAATTCTTTAATGTTATCTGCTGAATGAACAAAAAGAAGGTGAAAGGGAAGAAAGCAGATAAAAGATTCAGAGAGCTGCGGCGAAACACCCATACCACCGACATCACCACCAGGGACCACTTTGAACAGGTTCACGACAGAGTAGGCAATCCTGATAATTTAGTTTGGCTGAGTCATACCTCTAAGGTGTTGTATACATGGCTTTGGAAGCAGCTAAATCATGTAAGGGGGATGAGCATTATGGCTAAGATGCAAACAGTGCTTGTCCCTTGAGCTGTATAAGTGCATCAGAGTTTGTAAGTAGATTTCATTCCTGCAATGTGCATCCTTTAATCTACACTGCAACACACTTATCATCCTTTTTTTTCTCAGTTATTTTTTTGTTCTTTGTATTCCGGCAATATATTTGTACGATACAACATGCCTTCAGATTATTTTCCACGTATCTTTTTGTTCCCTTTTCAATAGTTAATCTTATTTGAACAATATAACCCAAATATTGTTACATACCCCTAAGACTTCTATGTGCTTTATCTTGTGTTTGAGAGTTTTACCTCTTGAATCATTTGTACTACAAAATAAGCAATGTACATGTTATTTGATTTCAGTATGCAACATGTGAATTCCATCCAAGTTGTGATTTTCTTAAGAATTGTAGTTTTCTTTATTTTCTTATAATAAACTGTGCTTGTTGAATTATATCTTATATATCAATTAAATAATATATTACCCCAAGCAGAATTGCTCAATTAATACTTTATTCTGCGCATGCTCTATCAATGTTAATATAAAGTGCACGTATCTTATATCATGCAACAGTACACAAAGGAATCATCTCACAAAAAGAAACATGAAAAATAGCAGTGAATATTCACTGCTAATTACTGCTATGTTTTGATTTTGTAGTACCAATGATCTCTTTTAGAAAGAAATACATTGTCATTTATATGAGTTTATTTTGTTTTATCATTAATGGCAATCTGGAATAAACTTATCCCCATTTGAATGTATAAGTGTGGGTATTGGCATTCAAGCATCATCAAAACAGACGCCTCAGGGTGGCGACAAATGGAATATTAGACCTGCACCAAGCAGCAACGATATGATTGAGAGGCTTCCACACATAGATGGAATTGACTTGCAAATATCTCATCGTTTATCATGAGCGTGTTCATAGCGAAGGGTTTGACAAATACAGCTTGCCTGGTTATGGTCGAACACTTTGAGAAAAAACAGTTGCTTATCTCCTTGAGACAAAGCATGTTTCATCCATATTATAGTACTACTCTTAGTAGATACTCTTTCATGGCCCGCTGTCATGTTTTTTTATCAGGCAATTTGCTTTGTTAATTGAGATTTTTTCTTTCTCTTTTCCTCAAGCGAGGTCTTTATTTGCATAATTTCAATAAATATTTACATAAATTACTCAATGATTGAGTGAAAAATAACATTGGCTAAAATTGGCTTTGTGAATTGAGATGGAAATTGAAGATGTATGTAACGTTAAATTTCCCAATAAAAGTCAATACTGTTAACTCTGCACAAGCCGAATATATCGGGAAGGCAACAAAAATAGTTTGACTTGTGCAAAATTTGACTTAGAAAGTGTACATAACACGTTTTGCATGGTTTGTTCCAAATAATTGATTCGACTTGGGGAAATTTGACTTGTGCAAATGAGAGTTAGGGAGAATTAATTGTAATTAGATTTGTGGTAAGAAAAGTGTTGAAATCTATTGCAATTTTCATGAAAACACTTTTTGTTCATTTGTTGGACATGATTGTTGTTTCCTCTACTTTCCCTTGGATACATTCAAGTAAAAATCATCACAATTACAGTATTACTGTATCACTGTTTGAATTTGTTTGAATTTCACAAAACTGTATTTTTTTGTGAACCAGTGAAGTATGATGTGATTGGCAGAAGGGCGCAAACAGATGAACGACCAAAACATTGCTAGACATATACATTTGACTTTCCTTTACATTTACTGTACATAACACATTGTCATCTGGAACAGTCTATTGTTTTTAGTACTTCTCAAGAAATTATTATTTCTTTTAAAAGTACATAATAGCAAAAGACAAATCAACAACTAAACAAATGAACAAGACCAAAATTTGTGTTAGCGTCCTTCTTGCTGGGCACACAACAACATATGGTTACAACTTCCATCAAACATCAAAGAGGATATGATAGTGGTGGTGAGTGAAGTAGGATATCACGGCGATATGGACAGTATCAATTTCAAGATAGGGTAGTGGAAATAAGCCAAAGCAGGGGGCAGATGCTAATGCAAAATAAACTGAATTATTAATGATGTTTGCCTATAAATCTCTAGCTTGAGATGTTTGTCCTAATACCGATGAATCATTAATGAATTAGAGCCAATAATAGCATGGACGTAGAGAATATGGGTAATATCTAGCATGACAAATGAGCTTTATGTATACTTTTAGCAGCCCCCTTTCTCCATTTAGAGTATGATACTAACAAAGAAGGGTACTGACTCTAAGTAAAATGTTAATACGGTAATGCTACACCAACTCCATACCGACTCCAACCGACCGATTCTTGGCCATGTGTGGGTAATGTCATCTTCTGTTTGGTCTAGTGACACTCTCTTGAGTGTGACTAGAGTATACATCCTTTTGATTCTCAGTACATGGCAAGCTCATCAGGGAAGGGATTAATACAATTCCATCACAAGTCAATGAAATGAGGTCTCCACTCCCAATCCCTCCATCGATCTATCCCTCTATCCACCATCCATCCATCCATCCATCATCCCTCCACTTCCGACCAGCGCAACCACGCTTACTTCTGCACTTTCATCCCCCTCCACACAGATAAAATGAGCTCCTCTACCATTTGGGGGCATTAGCCCAATTAGCCAGCGGCGTTCTGTGGGAGCAATGGCGAAGGATCGTCAAGTTTACCAGAGTCCTTGTCGCCTCTAAGCCAGCTGAGGCAAGAAACAGAGAGACAATGTGACTAACGGCAGACATTAATGAATGGGCAATATGGAGAGCTCCGCAGTTGAAGGGAAGATGAAACAAAAGGAGGAGGAGGAGGAGGAGGAGGAGGAGGATAAAATAATTCTATGAGTTGTAAATGATGCAGGTTAGCTTACAAAGGCCACATCGACAAGAACAAAATACATGTTTATAAGGTGTACTATGAAAAGTGTACCCATTTGCAGAGGAGAAGGACAAAGGCAAAAAGGAGTAAGAAAAGGAAGCAACGAAATGTTGCAGAAAAAGGAATAGGCAAATGAAGATGAGAATGAAAGATTCCACATACTGTTGCTCAAAATTAAAAACAATGTAATTTTATAAGGATTAGCCATAATACTTAAAAAATCATGTGAAACCTGTAGGTGTTTTGACATTTTCACAAAAGAAGTAACCTTGCAAAGTTCCGGATGTCATAGGCACATGAAAAAGTATGCACGTTAATAACATACAAATACAAAATGTGTATTATACACATTCCCTGGCTGGTTTCTTCAAATGTCTTGATCTAGTAGAAATGTAGGGTGAGTTCAAGACTGGGTATGATGTGTAGGGAGGATGGAGGGAGGAGGGAGGGAAGGGGGGGGGGTGGGAGCAAGATAATTGAGCTGGGATCTTAATGGTCCCTATTTATGTTGCTCATTACCATCTCCCATCTCCAGTATTAGGAGCAATAATAACGGCACCAAACGTAGTCCCTTACAGAAGTTAAAGATCTACAACCACTTCGCTTGGGGTTTTGAAAAGAAGCAGATGAAAAATATGGTATTATCGATCAGGATGAAATTCTTAAGGCCTGTCTCATCGATGGGCTTTTTTATGAATCTTATTTGCTTTAGAGATCAATAAAGAAGTAGGTTAGTGCATATACATGTATATAGTGGCAGGTTGATAGAGAGAGAGAGAGAAAGAGAGAGAAAATCCATCACTGTTTGAAACAGGTCTTTAAAACAGAGGAATGTAATAAGATGGGTATTGAGAAGAGAGAGAGAGGGAGAGAGAGAGAGAGAGAGAGAGAGAGAAAGAAAGAAGTATAAAAAACAGAATGCCAATTCATAATGATCAATTTGGTGAATGTTAATGTCAAAGAATGGTAGAAACTTGTCCTTTGTTTATAGGTGTGTGAAAATGATGAATGGAGGGCAGTTTTCTTCATCTCTCTTAACTCGCCATTCATTCATCTTTATTTCATCCTCTCCCCGAAGCGTCATCATAAATCATACACCCCTATAGGGCCCCTTCTTCCAGGGAAGCATTATCTTAAGAGCTCCCTACATCGATACATCATACGCTTAAGCCTTCCAGGCTCTTACACTCCTCATTAACTTTCTCTCTCTATTTTGTTTTCATCCTCGGGTGATGGGTGACACAAGATGGGCATGCAGGACGTGTCTCCCATATCGATGGTTCTATTATCAAACCATGAAAGTGTCTCTTTTAACGGTGTTTCTTTCTCTGGATAATTGACATGGGATGTCTACCCCTCACCCATTTTAACAAGCCTTTCACTTGAAGCAGATACTCTTCATTAAGGGTTGCATATACGTACAAAAAAGTCACATTTTCGTTATCAGTGATAAGAAAATTTGAAGTCTACTTCTGTTGCGTTTCTTTCAATCCCATCTCTCACTGTCATGTAATTATTTCTCTGACCTTTAACCCTTACTACGGTTGACTTGATAGATATTTCTTGATTCAATCAATTCATTTTAGTTTGGTGTAGAAAGAGATTCTTTCACACTTAAACAATTTCCAAGACATATGCTTTACACATATTATCTAACACAAGAATACTATAGAACCAAAGAAAAAAAAAAGCAGTAGTGTTAAATGATAGACAGACTCAAAATCACAAAATGAATACAAATATGACTGATACATTGATACTATGACTGCAGTAAAAGATGTGTACAAATAGTTGATGTAGTATCAGGACATGGTACTTATAGGCTTGTTCAGATATGCCCCAATGAACAGCTGCAATAAACAGTCACATTTCTTTTTCCACTTGTAAATGAACGTCAACTGCGCGCAACAAAGG